>JACEII010000006.1:9222228-9278427 GCA_014332785.1 Antheraea mylitta
AATAAATATGGTGGTTTTTAAAAATGACCGCAAAAACTCCAATTAAACTTTTTAGCGCATGCGTATTTTACAAAAGAAGCATATTTATAGAAGTAATAAAGAAAAAAAAAGAATGTATTTATTATTTTTTAGAGGAAGCTATATTTTCTTATTTTACATACTAGCCTCTGCCCGCGACTTCGTTCGCGTGGAATAGATACACGAACACGCAGCAGTTTTCAAAAGGAAAAACATCCCGATTTTGAAACATTTTTCATCTATGCTCCGCTCCTATTTGCCTTAGCGTGATGAGATATAGCCTATAACTATTCTCGATGTGTGAGCTATATAACATTGAAAGAATTTTTAAAATCGGACCAGTAGCTCCTGAGATTACCCCCTACAACTTCACAACATCACAACGTCACAAACTCACAAACTTTACCTCTTTATAATATTAGTATAGATTATTAAACAAAGTCCTCCACCCCATCTGTCTGTCTGTTTACGATAAACTCATAAGCTATTAAATGGATTTTCATGCGGTTTATTGACGAAGAAGGTTTTATTTATGTGGTTTGTCAAGACTTTTTCTTGTAATTTGATGGAAATATTACGATAACTGTTTGAAGTATCGCAAAAAATCAAGTCACCTGCGAGGTTTCTATGAAAACGCTGCATAATGTCTTTGAGATATAACCAGACATATGAGACTATAAGTGAAGCAGACGAAGTCGCAGGTATCAGCTAGTCTAACAATAAAATAAATATAAAACATCCAAGAAACTTTATTCCACGCAATAACTAAAACTCGTATAGAAAGAAACAGGTTATTCAAGTCACGAAACCCCCTTGACGCAAGTCAGAAATGGCCTGTACGATTTGTCACTGGAATATTGCATATCCATCAATTACTGGCTAGATATCAACCGGAAAGTTCGAGATAAAACTACGCTCACCCTTCATAAGCATTTCGCCTTTGTTTTTACTGTTCTTCCATATAGTTACACAAGTTAAGCGACTTCCTCCAATCTATAATAATATTATATAGCTGGAGGGTTGTTTTGCTTGGTTTAACGCACTAAACTAGTGTTTCCCAACGTGGGGCACACACTCCATACAGGCGTAATTTGATAGTTAAAGGGAGCAATTTAAAAAAAGACTCGACACGACATTTTGCTTTGGGTTATGTTACGGACAGCGAGCATGTGCAAGACACTTAGTGACATTGAATAGTTTTAAATAGTGAATAGGAATAGGATGTGAAAGCGAGTAGATTTATTACCCTTAAGTTTGTAGTACATATTGTTTTAGTTTGTAGAAACAGTGTTAGCAATAAGTTATATGGACAATAAGGAACGAATAGATTTATAATTTATTAGGGATAAGTATTATTTTCAATTGTGCAAGATGTAATAAATCTATATGAATGCCACTGTCTAGGAAAATAATAACAAAAGAACGAATCCATGTGCCTTATTTCTCAAACGTGCGCATCCTAGGGGTCTCGGTCGAGCTGATTTCGACTTTAAGCGAGCCACACTCATAGACCGCGTGTATCGGCCCATTACAGCTGCGAGACCCTTAAATAAGGAACATGAACTTGTTCAAGGACAGTAACATCATAGACTCTGATCAATACATTATATTCGCAATAATAATATTATAAGAACTTGTAATTAAAATACATTATACAAATATTACGGATAGAGGTGATTTACGACCACCTCATTTTATTCGTAACAGGTTATTTAAATGCAATGCTAGATATCGGTGATAAATTTAACAAAAATGGCAAATTTAAAAAAATCTGTAAATAATTATCAGGTATAAATAATTTCGTTTAACGTTACCAAAATATCAACTGGCTAATTAGAGTCGTCAAGTAAGTTTTTCATTATATGTTTTAAAATTTTACTTACGATGTTTTGATAACAATTTCATAGTGATTTCTTCCTAAACTTATAATTTATATTTCTTAAGGGAACAAAACCATTTTTAAAGGTTAAAAATGTGTAAATGTGTAAATTTTTTAGAAATGTTAAGGTGGGGCAGGGCCTAAAAAGGTTGGGAAACACTGCACTAAACTCTAGAACTACTGGTCCGATTTAAAAAAACTTCCAGTGTTAGATAGCTCAGATATCCAGGAAGGCTATGAGCTATATATCGTCACGCTGTCGTTAAAATGGGTTCTGTACTGTCAGAGTAATACGGGTTTAGATTCTAGACTTTAATCCTTTATCCTGGAGAACCCTTTACGTTTTATGGGACAAAAAGTATATTTGATGTAATTTCGTAATATTAGTTATCACTATGTCAAGTTTCGTCAAGATTGGTTCAGTACTTTCCGAGTGATGCGTGTTCATAGGGACAGACAGACAAACAAACAGACAGACAGACAGAAAGACAGAAAGACAGACAGACAGACAAAAATTGTAAAAAGATTATTTTTGGCTTCTATATCGATAACATAGTCTATTCTGATTAAAATTTTCAAAAAATATTTAATGTACAGATTTCGACTTGTTACAGTTTTATTATAGTATAGATATATATAGATAATAGGTTATCTGTGAATCTCTTTTATTCATAATAGTATTTTATTCATTTCCAGTTAAATATGTTAATTACTTTGGGGATTTCATTATGATGAGAACGATATTTTACAACATACTATCTTAATACATATCTTAGAAGTCATTTAAATTTAATAGTACGCCCAACAACAAAAGCTATTAGTGTGACCTGAGTTACGAAACTTCTTTGACTTCGAAGTACTGTCAATGTCAAAGTGTCTAATTACTTGAACATATACAATGACTCACAAATAAATCCATTTTTTTTAGGCGGTACGGCCACACTGAAGCTATTACTGGCTTCAGCATCAATTTATCGGCTCGTCCGGAGTACTACCACGCGACCCACAGAAACATCGACGTGAAGTAACAATGCTCGCATTGTTGTGTTTAGTTCGGTCAGTAGAGCACAGGAGGCCTACCTTCCCTTAAACTTTTCCTCCTAACCCCTCTTCCAATCCTCCCTATCCCTCTTTAAAAGTCCGACAACACACTTTTAACTCCCCTGGTATTGCTACTGTCTATGGACGGTGGTGATCACTTATCATCAGGTGACGCACCTATCCGGTTGCCTCCTATGATATAAAAAAGCACATCTCTGAGGTACTGTTGTTTTGAATACCAAACCGTATTGCGAAAGTCAGATATATACATTAAGATGATTTTATTAGGTAGTGTATATTTGCATTAAATTTCACGCGGACGTAGTCGAAGGCACACCCAGTATAAAATATATTATCATAATAATATACGAAGCAGTTAAATCGTTGTAAATATTAAAAAAGGTTAGTTAAAAAAATAGTAGTAATTAGTAAAACACGAGTAAATAATATGTAGGTTCCAAGAAGCATGTTCGCGTGCATTTCGCCTTAATGATATGAGGATTAATGATCCATCGTGGGAGACTGTGTTTGCTTAATGATTAATAATGACCCGGCATCCTGCGCAGAGTCGGGCAGAATGCATTAGTATAAATTACATACGATATAGTTTTCTTTGTGTTATTACAGCCCGTTATATATAGGGTGTATGTAAAGACAGGCTTTTTTTTTTAACTTTATTTTTGGCAATCAATCTTTCCGATTATTACTGCCATTATCACGTAGTCAATAATATCACAAGCTTCGTGTGATCATTCTAATATTAAGCAACGTATGAATCCATATTCTAACAAGATGGTGGATCCCTTGCTAGAACCTTCCAGGGAGTTTTTGTGGCATCTCAGAATTTCAGGCTCCGTGTTATTATTTTCCATTCACTTCACTTATGCATAATAAACTAACTATATTACGTAAAACACCAACAAATTTACACAATATATAGTCAAATAACACAAGATTATGAATAAAATATAAAATCCACTACATGACAGACTAAAATCCCGCCAAAAACTCCAAAAGACAGGCTTATGTATAGGACAGGTCGGCAAAGCGACTGCCATTCAAGTCTTTTTGAAGTGAAAACTTTTTAGGCGCGTTGAACGGTATTTTTGGCAGGAAACAATATATAATTTCGCGTCATGACATGCTAGTAAAGGTGACCGACCGTATTACGCTTGCACGGCTTGCGTCAGATTAGCGACGTGTAGTATAGCGGCCTGTGTGCATGTAATATTGATATTTTACAACTGATCATATGATTGATGATTAAAGAACTTTATAAAAAACATTTATAAGTATTGCTCCGAGTGCCAATAAATGTGAAAACCAGGATAATGTCAACAATTTTAATGAAATATTGTCATTTACACTTTGATTAATTTTGAAATTCAAAATAGAACAGAGTTACTTTATTGTTTCAGTTTCCACTTTGTCGACAGTCACTATGACTGCCTCTGCTTTAAAAAGAAAAAAAAATTACTGGCTCGTTTTTGATGATATAATAGAATTTATGGCTGCCTGAACACATCATCAAGTGCTCGGAATACAATGCCACTACGATATGTTTTCATCAGGATGCTTTCCTTCACCGAAAGCCTTGAATCAGTTGTCGGGATTCGAAGCTAAGTACGTTGACGCAGTATCCAAATACGCTATTAACTAACTAAGACCTAAGTCCAATAAGAGAATAATAAGACCAATAACTTAGATTTCGCTGCGTGTTAGCATTAACCTAAAGTTACTATTACTACGCGGACGAAGTCGCGGGCAGGAGCTAGGTTGTAATGGAGTAGAGAAAACATCTCGCATTGCTGAATTGCACATGTGACAAAATAGCGTCATATGCTAAAATTCTGAGCGCGCGCTTTATGCTCATCGTATTAAGAGTTATAACAGAACGTTGGTACTCGTATATGGTTCACAACGCCGTGCTGCTAATAACTTCAAGGAGACCACGTTCAGGAAACTTCCGAGGCGATGCACCGGGGCATACCAAAGTATGCGATAGTTTCGAGTTATGCCAAGAATTGAGCCATCAGAGAGCTGTGATTGCATTCGTAGCTCCACGAGTTGAGGTTATCAAATTTCTTGACAAACTTTAACAAGTAGTAGATAGATAATGTGGTTTTCATTAACAGCGCATGCTGTTACCATTTGCTTCGTTGCAAAATCTGTAACAAACTTTACATTATTGCTTTCGACAGAGTACAATCGACTGATAAGTGAATAGCACCGATTGGAATCAACCTACAATGGCTACAATAAGAATTAAAAAAAAATCTTTATTCAAGACTTGAATATACGCTAATAAACTTTAAGACTACCACTGTTTCGAAAAACAACCCAATTATCAAAAAGAATCGATAAGAAACTCGGTTAGGTTTAACTTCTCATCATAAATATTTTTAGAAACACGGATATTTATATTCATTTTTGGCGGATGCACAGAGAAGTCCATTATTTCCTGGATGTGGTAGAGCCACGCTGAAGCTATTACTGGTTTCTGCATAAAAGGGTCGACTCCCCCAGGATGATACCATCCGACATACAGAAAACCGACGTGAAGTAACAGTGCTTGCATTATTGCGTTTCATTCGATCAGTGAGAGCACCGTATGCTCACCTCTTTCCCCCTCTCCCCTTTCTCTTCCCCTCCCCTCTCCCACACACACAGGTTGGCAACGCACTTGTGACTCTCCTGGTGTTGTTAGTGTAATCATTTAATATTAAGTGACCCTCTTGTTTATCAGCCTCCTTTGATATAAAAAATGTCCAAACATCCCCACCGTACACATATTAATCCACCCTATAAAAGACATTAGACATTAAAACCCATGAATGTAGAGATTAACCCAAAAAAAAGTATGGCCTGCTCATTTTTTGTATCATAATTTATTATGATCAATACAGTTTTCTGTAAAAGTTAATGTACTAATCAAAATCTCAAATAAAATAAAATAAAGGATATTCTAAGTTCAAAGTCACAAGAAGAAGATTCTATGTAGCGAGCAGCTAAAGTACTCTAACATGAACAAAGTCATGGACGCCAGCTAGTATCATATGAATAGTACAACTATAACAAAGCTTTGCAATGCACAGCTCTGCACGCGATATACGGTTAACCGCATTCGGTTACGGGCAACCGTCTTGTCCGAACCGTCTCTTTGGAACCACTGTAATTATATGCGTAGAAATTCTAATAACAACAGCTGTGATGATGACTTGTATCGTACTAAAGAAAGGTTATAAAATAACAGACAGTTAGCTCAATAAGTAGCAATTTTTAAACATTCATAAAAAAATTGTCCTTCACATTAATTTGTTGTCTCCAAAATTACTAATAAACACCAAAACACAAGGTAACTAAACACAAATTACGTCTACTGTTATATTTATTTGATCCAGAGTCTTAGTTCAAACTGACAAAGAAGCAATACTTTCTTATTCACTAAGTTTTCTCTGTCAAATTCTATTGTTACTGCTTCGTCTCTCTAGAAAGATACAGTTATCCTAAGTGACACTACAAATTCGAATATAATTTTGTTATTTATGCTTTCACATTTTTAATTTTCATCAGATCATGATAAAATTTACATATATTCATATGAAAATGAAATATGAAAAGTTTTCGCATAAAGCAAAATCTAGTAGCCACGCTATTAGTAAAAGCCTCATGAAATTCGATTTAACCGTTTCGTATTTGTATAGATTATAATTCATATTAACTAATAGATGTATAATTTCTTGAATAAATTTTCCATAGAATTCGTTCATCGTAACAATTAAAAAGCGTGAGACAACAAAAAAACCCATTTCCGAACGGGGACAAACAAAAAAAGCCGACAAAATTCAGTAACACCCGGCATTGAATGACTGACACAATCAGTTGGGGCCTCCGTAATTTTCCTGCCATGTTTTATCTAGCCCGAGAACAATGGGAACTCATTTTGGGCCTACAATGAATTTCGTTTCACAGGCGATCCGCCGAAATATACCACAATTAAAATCCTCTCCGCGGAATGCTACGCTTTGTTGCCGGTTCACAAGTGGCAACTATAATTTCCTATGTATTCTGCAAATAAATGTGACAAATTGGTGTGAATTTTACGCTAATTCCTGTTTACACTTGTACATAATTCCTGGGACTTATCCCAGATGATTTATATTTTTTTTTTATTGGGGCCAATCTTCTGGCATTGTCGAGTTGATAAGAAATGATAAATGCAATGTCCTGACAAGATGGTGACCCACTTGTTAGAACTTTCCAGGGAGATTTTGTGGAGTCTCAGCATTCATGATCCGTGGCATTATTATTCATCAACTTCACTTGTGCACTATATTAGTAAAATACCATCATTACTCTAATTAGTGTTGACTGCCAACAACAAGAAAGCAAAGTGTTTCCTTGCCCTGCGGAAAAGTCAACCTTATTAAGTGCTGGTGACATTATTGAGTCCATTATCACGTCGACTAAACCACTGTGATAAGCTGAACGTTCCAGAAGAACAGTATTTTTTTAAGCAAACGAAAAAGGAGAAGAGGTGGGTCACCGGCACTGTCACTGACCGAACGAAATTCAACAATGCAAGCACTTTTACTTCACGTTGGTATTTCTGTGGTTCGGTGGTACTACCCCGAGCGAGCCGATCCATTCGTGCTGAAACCAGTTACAGCGTCAGCGCGGCTCTACTTATTGGATTTACATCGTTTATTGCAGACCTTTTGCTCACTTAGGATACACGAACACTAAATTTCAAGGGTGTAATTTGCTACGGTCCAAGATATTTTAAAAGGCTCGTAGCCAACCAGCCTTCAGTTAGTGTCAATCACAAAAAACACCTTAATAACCATTTATTAGGTCACACAATCAGAGTTTATGGACCCATTTTCATTAGAAACGGACGGTATATTCATTTAGGAAATATTGTTTCATATTTGGCGATGAACCTATTAACAGCATCTTAATTTCGCAACATCATATATGATAACCGTTTTTTTTTTCGATTCCCGCCACGTAGCAATTAGCAACCGTTAGTGTAATCCGGATATCGACGGCGCGTACCGGTTACGACCGGTTCGTTGGCGAAATTTTGCCCGGGTTTGTTGCGTTCCGATTGTTTTTCGGTAACGTACGCGAGCTGAATCTTAAATCGACGTAATGGGCTGTAAGGCGGTGTTTAGATAGTGTTTTACGTTCGTATTCCGTTTCGCGAACCCGTGTGTAAACAGTAGTTTGTACAAATAGTTGTACAAGAAGCTATTAAACGGGAACGTTCGTAACATTGCTTTGTTTATTTGTTCTTGTATTACGTGTAACCTTTTTCGATTCTATCACGTCTATCGACTTTCTTTTTCAATTGAGTTTATTTACAATAGAAATTTTAAGCCCTTTTACTTAGGTTTTACTGAAAACTGTAGTTAATAGTTTTGTTCGAGCTAATCCGTAACCATCTAAACCGACTTTGAGTAGACTTTTATTGGGAGACAGATGAATTAAGAGAGTATAATATAAGCTACATATGATTAGGCTATTACGGGATACAAACCTACAGAGGTACTAAGCAGTAATGATAGAATTAAAATAAGGCATAGCCTGTAATTAATCCAGATAAAAAACTGAATGTCCGTGAAATAACAAATCATTATCATAAGCATGAAGTCATAGATGCTAATTAGTTAAAAATAAAAAAAAATATGGATGTATATTTTTATCTCAGACTTGTTATGTTTTTATAGAATTGTTTACAGGTTTTAACACTTGAACACATTCTCACCTGTTGTTAAGTGAATATACAATGCAAAATATTAACACACTAAGCCTTGACAGAACCGGCACTTGAATGCAGCCGCCAGACACACGGCTTCTTAGTGGTAGACGTTTTTTTATAACTCGATTGTAAAGAAGCGTGCAGGCCGCTTGTTGATTAATTAATGGTCATCGCAACGCATCAATGCAATATTCCATCCAGCGTTATTGATCCTGTGAAATTAGAATTCTCAACTTGAAGATAGGAAACTAGTCACGTAGCGCCGGAGACCCACCTCCCATCCCCTCCCCTCTTCTTTCCCCTCCCCTTTCTCTCCCCCAAACACAGGCTGGCAACGCACTTGCGACTCTTCTGGGGTTGCTAGTGTCCATGGACGGCGGTGATCACTTAACAACAGTTGACCCGCATGTTCGTTTGTCTCCTATATGACATAAAAAAAAGACATTAGAAAGGGTCCTACTACCGTACGTTGAAATATAAATATTCTTTAGGTATTAGAAAATGGAAAATATTATACTTATACGCGAACAAAATCACGTCTTTGAAACAATAATGGCTTAGTTAATAGCATCTTCAGACACAACGTCAATGAACGTGGTTTCGAACACTTGCAACTGAATTGTAGCTAGAAGTGGTAAAGCCACGCTGACGCTATTAATTGTTTACGCATGAATGGGTCGGCTCGTCCGGGGTAGTACCACCCGCTTACAGAAAACCGACGTGAAATTATAGTGCTCGCATTGTTACGTTTCGTTCGGTCAGTAAGCCTGCCATCCCCTATGCCCTCTTGCTCTCTCACCCTTCCCCTTTCACTCTTCCCTCTACCCCCAAAGAGGCTGGCAACATACTTAAAACTACCCTGGTGTTGCTAGTGTCTATAGACAGTGGTGATCACTTAAAATCAGGTGATCCACATGTTCGTTTACCTCCTATAATATAAAAAAAGATGTAACCACAGCGTGGTAGGGTTTGTTCTAAGATCATCTGGTTAACTACCACCCTCGAGTTGAAAATTTGTCGCTAAGCACTTGTGGGCATGATCCGGTAGCTACACTCGAAAGCCAGTCCACTCTAGGTTTGATATGTTTACCATCTCAGACCAAATCGTTATTTAACATTAGATGAGATATATTGCTTAATTATCTATACTTAATATTATAAAGCTGAAGAGTTTGTTTGTTTGTTTGTTTGGTTGAACGCGCTAATCTCAAGAACTACCGGTCCGATTTGAAAGTTTCTTTCGGTGTTAGATAGCTCATTTATCGAGGATGGCTATAGGCTACATATCATCACGTTAAAACCAATAGGAGCTGAGCACTAATGAAGAATGTCTCCAAATCGGGCTATTTTTAGAGCATCCGCTGAGTTTCAGTGTCAGTATTATATGCGTTGCCATGGGAACATGATAACATTCTATCGGAAATATTATTAGGGTTTATTTTGTGTTCCTGTTCAAAAGTTTATTCTAGGTTATTTTTAATTCCAATTTTTTATTATAAGTAGTACGTTGCTATCGCAAACATTTTTAAAGTCTATTTTGTGCTGCTATTCTAAAAGGTTAGTAGTAATAATATTCGTCTATCACAATACAGGCGAAGGAATTAATCCATACTGCCAATTCTGAAATTGTCAATATAGGTAGTTCTTATGTATTCCCTATATATAAGCGCCAAATCATCTATATAATATTTCGTAAATTTTTATCTTCTTAATTTTCAAGACCCCAGAATACATGCTCCGTGGTATTATTTTTCATTTATTTCACTTAGCATAATAAACAAACCATATTACATAAAACGCCGCCAATTTAACACAATATAGAGTCAAATAACACAAAATTATGAATAAAATATAAAATCCCTACATAACAGACTGAAATCCCGTCAAAAACTCCTCAAAAAGTTTATTCTACGTTAGCTTTGTTCCCAATTTTTAGTTTCTGATATATTACGTATTATAAGAATAAAGAGTGTGTATATAATATTCAAATAAATACTTTTTGATGAATACATATATCTGCGGTGCTACAAATATCAACATTTTTTTTTTAATTCTGTCGATATATCTGTTTGTTTATTTGTTCCGGGTAATCTCCGAAACAGCTGGACCTATATGAATGGTTTTGTTTTCTTAGAAATGACTACGCTATTGACCTAGCAAGCTTAACAGCTTCAACGGAGTACAAGTAATATTTGAACGGGAATTTTACGGGCAAATAACTAACTAATTAGCTGTTTTATTTTAAGCTAGCCAGTCCAGCAGACGATACCCGATATTATACCTATATAATAAAAGATTGAACACACATTGTTCGATAATGTATAGCTTAATATTTTCATTACTTTCTTATATAGCGTAAGTGAGAACTGAGGGTGGTATATAGATAGTAGTTTAAAGTTCCAGCTATGTGTCTTATGATAAATCCCATCCCATTCGATACACTATTAGTATTCACATATATAATGTACATGTTACCTGTTACTGTAGATGATGTGCGTGTCATACTTACAAATATTTTTGAAAGAGTATTATTGTTATTTACACATGTAAAAACAATTTTAAATTTAATTAATACATTCAAAAAATGCGTGCGGAGCCGCGGGTAACAGCTAGTAACTAATAAGTATTAAAAATAAATATATTAAATAGTATTAACTTCGTCCACGTGGAATAGCTAATTTGGGCTAACGATAGAAACGAAGCAAATGCTCAGCTCCTATTGGTCTTAGCGTGACGATATAGCCTGCACCCTTCCTCGATAAATGAGCGTGTTCCGATTCTGACGTGGCCGGGAACGGTTGTGTCCGCGCTCCGAGCGATATTTCAAGATTATTGTGATACAGTGTATACAGTATAGCCTTCGCTATTACTTCGTGAGTGTTCGGCTTTCACCTTGAAGTGCCGATCCGGCTGACGTAGCACACACGTGCACCGCACCTGCCTAACACCTGCGTTCTTTTTCCTGAAATTGAGTGAGACCCTTCCTTTGTATTTATTTATTGCTTTGCTTATTATATTATATTGGTACATTTATTTTTTTACTCATTAGTTTATCTATGTATTTACGTAGTCCTTTATCCTTTTAGTCGTCATTTCTGTATAACTTTATTTATTTGTTTATTTATCTATTTATTTATTTGTTCTATATCTATGCAAATTGTTTACCTTGCCTGTCTCGCTAACGTATTTCCTGCATTGCTTCCTTCTTCTGGTTCATTTTAAACAGCTCTCTTGATCTGCACCCGGGATAGACCCGTAATTAACCCGTTCGGCGTGCCCCCCAGCTTTTAAGGCAGGGAGCTTAGGCCTTCCCCGACCTGCCGGGTGCCTTCCGCACCCCGGCATCGCACGCGTCCACCCCGCGTGCGCCACCCTCTGTGCCGCGCGGGCCCCAACCTGTGCGGGCCCGTTTTTTTTATCGAAGCACGACATAGTGACTGCGCTATGCCTGATGTTAAGCATAGTACAATCCAAAAACATCGGCAACCACCGAGAGAAAGATTATCCATCGCCGGTCACCGCTGTCATGCCGGCCATAATGACGAAAGTCACCCGGTACTGGATATGCACAGGCTGATCCCGAAACGCGAAGCGCAGAAGCGAGTCACTACGGGTTTTTTCGCTATATGCATGGTGGTTGCGACCCAGTCGGGCTGAAAAACCCTACCACCCCGCTTTCGCCATTGCCTCGTTCATTATTCAGCAGGGTGCACCACGTGCAGGTGAGGTTGGCTTGGGTGTCTCAAGTCTTAAGATGTTACGCGACACCCCTTACACCCCTCTGGCCCACTGGGTTCCTAAACCTTAGGTTTAGCCTCCGCAGGCAAAGCCTATTCAATACGACCGCCTCAGCACCTTTTCTTTCGACGGCGTTGATTGGATTAGCCAGTTAATGGCCGTACACGACATAGCAGACGTCTTACCTTTTGCCGAGCTTCTCGTGACGAAGAGAAGTCAGGATATGCTCAGAGCGTACGTGCGTTTACCGGCTCTTGCTAGGGCAATGAACGAGCTTGTCCGTGCTCATTACAACAAATCGGTTTAACAATGTTCGCGGCAATGAATAGGGTTAAACCGCACGGTCTATCTCTTTCATTTTTTAATGCTAGGAATCTCTCAACACAGCGCGATCTCGTAGCTACCTTCTTGCGCGATAAACAAATAGATATTTTCCTCGTACAGGAAACGTTATTAAAACCGAAAATGCGTAGCCCGCGAATCGCTAATTATAATATAATTCGAAATGATCGTGTCACCCGCGGGGGTGGCACCTTAATCTACTTCAAATGCTCGTTATACTGCATGCCGATAGATCCGCCCGCTCTAACCAATATGGAAGTGTCAGTGTGTAGACTAGAGATGACCGGTCATCCATCCATTATAATAGTGTCCGCGTATCTCCCGCCTACTAAAGAATGATTAAAATCCGACTTAGAAGCGTTATGCGAATTAGGAGACTCCGTCATAATAGCGGGGGACCTCAACAGCAGGAACGTCATCTGGAACAGTCCAACTACTTCTCGTAACGGGAAAAAATTGGACAGACTAGGCGACGATCTAGCTTTTGACGTCATAGCCCCTATGGAACCCACTCACTTTCAAGATAACTGTCGTCCGACAGTATTAGACGTAGCTCTCTTTAAAAACGTCACGCTTCTGGTACGACTCATACAAGTCGTACACGAACTTTACTCAGATCACCGTCCTGTTATACTACTGTTAGGTTCGAGTTCGGATGCCACTCCTCCGTTGGTTAAGGTGGCAGATTACGCGAAACTCGCAAGCTATTTCAAAAACAATCCTACGTCTCAAAGTTTAGATAGGATTCCGGACGTGTTGGTGTCGAAAGCCGACGCGGATCTGGCTATCGATTCCCTGGTCGATTACCTTCAAACCGCCGTCAGGGAGACCTCGAAAGAGGTACAAGCGGTAAACGATCGCCGCTTTATACTCCCGGATGACGTGAAGGCATTGATCACGGAAAAGAACGCCGTGACCCGAACTCACGACACTTACCCGTCCACAGAGAATCGCGATCGCTTACGCTCACTGCGGAAGTTAGTTAAGAATCGAATCTCTGAGATCCGGGCCGACAGGTGGGACGGTCTTCTGGAGGACATCCGGCAGTCCCACCTGGCGTTCTGGAAGCTCACGCGTACATTTAAGTCAGCCGAGACTATTCCGATGCTCCCTCTCGAGAGAGACCCCGGGTTGCCTCCCGCGTTTGACAGTATAGATAAGGCGGAGTGTCTCGCCGCGAGTCTAGAAAAACAATGCTCACCGAATACAGCAAACACTGACCCTACCCATATTGGTTCGATCGAGTCTTCCGTCGAGCGTACACTCGCGTCTCCGCCGGCGGATACACTAAGCCCTATCACTTTTGACGAAGTATCGGATGCCATCAAGCGTTTAAAGCTTAGGAAGTCCCCAGGTCCCGATAGGATCAGGAACGAGGTATTGCGACTCCTTCCTGATCACATCATAGATCTACTGGTCTGCATCTTTAATGCGGCCATGTCCCAGGGCCATTTCCCAGCCGCCTGGAAGAAGTGATAGGCATTCACAAGCCCGACAAAAATCTACGCTTCCCGATAGCTACCGCCCCGTTAGTTTATTGGATACGCTAGGTAAACTATACGAGCGGCTTCTTCTAAACCATCTCCAGACATACATATCCAACTTAAGTCTGCTACCGCCGAAGCAGTTTGGTTTTCGCACGGAATACTCTTGTACAAACCAAGTGCACCGCCTCACGGAGTACATTCTAGCTAGGTTCAACGATGATCCTGATCGCAACTCGACACCGGTTAAAGCTAACTCGAAACGCACAATAGCTGTCTTTTTCGATATCGCCAAGGCCTTCAACAAGGTGTGGCACGAAGGGATCATCTATAAATTATGTCAATCTCGTATCCCGGATAGGCTAGTTCACATAATCCGTGATTATCTGTCAAATAGGACTTTCCGCTATAGAGTGGAAGGTGAGCAGTCATCACCCCACCCGATACGTTCAAGTATGCCACAAGGCTCCATTCTCGCGCCCACAATTTAGGCCGCCATGGTCATGGCTCGCCTACATCCGTTAGTTTGCCACAAGAGCAAAATGTCCCTCAGCTCACACTAGACAAAACTTGCATCCGTCCAGTTGTAACATATAGCTGTCCCGTTTTCGCACATATGTCAGAATATAACTTTAAAAAATTACAGGTAATTCAAAACCATTTCCTACGTAAGGCGACCGGCGCCCCGTGGTACGTCCGGAACGAGGATCTCCACTGGGACCTGGAGATGCCCTCTATCTGGGCGTATGTAAAACGATTAGCTATTTTGAAAAAGCCGCGAACCATCCCAAACCATTAGTGGTATCCGCCGCGGATTACGAATCCGTACCGAACGCTGCGCATTATAAAAGACGTCCGCGACAATATTTTACCGATCCTCCCGACGAAATTACAGCAGCGAACGATCAGTACCAGCCTGTCTCTCGAAACAGAGCGTATTCACGCCCACGCCCGCGAAACCACAGATCACGCCGCCGTGGTCCGGGGGTTAATTTTGCTCCCACACACCAAATTAGGCCCCCCTCGGCAACGACTCAAGCCCAGGTCCGATCCGTCGGCAGGGAGCCCTTGAGTACGCTGCTAGCGCGATACAGTGTAACACAAAAACTTACATCACTGCTATAACATTACACTATCACCTCCACACACGTACTAACCCACACGCTTACACATGAAAGTGGAAGGGTTTTATTATTTTCCCTTATCGAACTGAGAAAACTCTAATTTTCCGATAATAAATACATGGAGGAGTTGTTGAGGCGTGTATGCTTGGTACACATATACATCTCAACAACTCATGCATATATAAATAGTTAGCTAGGTTAGCTAAGATAAGACGCGACTTGCATGTAACAGGCAACAGCCAAGCCGAGGTGTGCCGCGCACCCTTGAGCTAGTTGCCAAAAATAAAATCGGCTGAGTGTCTTAAATGCTCGCTTTAGTAGTTCGGTGAAGCTGTTAAGACCTTGCTAGGTCAATAGCGTAGTCAGTTCGAAAAAAAAAAAACGATAAATGAGCTATCTAACACTATAACAAATTTTCAAATCGCACCAGTAGCACCTAAGATTAGCGTGCTCAAGAAAACAAATAAACGAATTCTCCAGCTTTATAATATTAGTAGAGATTATTAAAGGACCTCATTGTGTATTTGCAATCCTCAGTTTCCAAGCTGAAGACTTAGCATATGACTTACAATAACCGGTTCAATCAAATTCCCGGCACGCGGTAATTAGCATCTGCTAGTATAAACCGGGTAATAGCGACGCATACCGGATAAGACCGGCTTATTGTCGAACATTCGTCCGGTTTACTAATCGATTTTCAGAAACATACGCGTAATGAATTCTAATTATGAGCGATGACAATTTTTTAACAACGATTGCGTCACTTTAAGTGATTGGTGGAACTTTTATTTATATAATATCGTGGTGTACGTTTTCACAAAAATAAACCTCTTTGCTAAAATTACTTTGTCTATCGTACTTTCCAATAGGTCGAGTTTGTATCATTAGTACGAATATATTAATTACCAAAGAAGAATATTAAAAAAAATAATTACTCAGATTCTAATCACAGAAAAACAGTTTGTTTTTTCAATACGTTCTTAACTCTAATTTATTTTTGAAATAATGAATAAGAAAAATCGAAGAAAACTGTCAAAAGACCTCGAGCATAGAAAATACTTTTTGCTTTCTCAAACATTACTCATAAAATCGTTTTCACTAGAATACATGAAGAGCGTCACTTTAAACATGAAACAGTATAAAGTTTTCAGAGGTTCACCCACTCTTAAATTCACATTAATATTATAAATGCAAAAGTGAATTTGTCTATTTGTTATTTTTTTATAACAGAACCTCTGAATCGATCGTAATAATATTTCGCGTAGAGAAAGCTCGAGACCTGAAGAATAACATGGGTAACTTTTTATCTTGATGATATTGAAAATCACCAAGATGAAGACCCGAAAAAACCAGTTTGTTTAGAGTTTTTTCAAAGTCCTACTAGCACACTTAAGTTGAAAATCTGTGGTCAAGCAACTGTTGGTGTGTCCCAACAAGATTCATGTGTTCACCATCTTATTTTTTTGTTTTTTTTTTTTAACGTGGCGAAATCCCTTATGGATACCCACCCTCCCGGGGGAGAGGGTGGGTTATGTCTGGCTCGCACGGACTAAAACCTCACGGTGTACCGTCAGACCGTAATTGTTGGGGCGGCAAGGAATCGTACTTGCTATTCAACCTTGTAGAGCCGCTACAACGGTCCGCCCGGCGGAAGGTGGCCGCCGGGCTCCTACCTATAGAGAGGCAAACTGGGTACACACCAGCTGCCTCCTCTCGTCCGCCGGACTTGTGCAATGAGGAGATGAGCCCCCCGGCCCATCCCCTCAAGTCCGACTACAGTGCCAGGAGAAGTTGGACAAAGCGCCGCCTCCTCCTGCGAGTCCTCTGTTGGCGGAGACGGCCACTCAGAGGATCCACCTCGCGGGCCCTCTCCGCCGCCTCCTTCTGCGAGATGACCTCCTCGCAGAAGAAGGCCATTGCTCGCCACGCCACGACAAATTTCTTCCTACCGCCGCCGTTAGAGTGCGGCGCTGTCCCTCCCACGCAACACACTCGAAAAGCGTGTGCTGCGCGGTATCTTCCTCATCACCGCACTCGTGACAGGCGGCGGCAGGCTCCCTGCGAGCGATTCGGTGTAGGTACCACCCGAAATAACCGTGTCCGGTCAGTATCTGAACCAGCTTGAACGTCAGGGAGCCCACTCCCTATTAATCCACTCCCGTAGGAGCGGGCGGACGGCGTCAACGGTGTACGTCCCAGAGCGCGCGTCCGCCAGGTCCTGCAGCCACCTCCTAATTACCCCCTCCCGCAACTTATGCCTCCTGACTTCTATCTCCCTGGGAGACGAAGGTTCCCCACTACGTTTCTTCGCCGCCGTGAATTCGTACACGGCGGCGAGAACCTCTGCCCCCAGCTCCCAAGGAAAGGAGCCGGCGAGCGTAAAGGCTGCCGCCGAGGATACCGTGCGGTACACCGGATCGCCCTCAGTGCCACTGTGCGCTGCGCATTACGCAGCGCGCGCACGATGTCGGCACCGAGGGCGTCTGCCCACACCGGTGCCCCGTAGGCTGCCATCGCCCGCACGTCTCCCATATAGAGTCGACGGCACCCGGCACCCGGCCCCCCTACATTGGGGAGCAACCGGCCAAGTGCCGCCGCCGCCCCAGCAATTCGCGATCCGAGCCCCGCAAAATGGGGCTCGAAACGCCAGCGCCCGTCCAAGGTGAGGCCCGAGTATTTCATTTGGCCCCCCACCCTGATCCGGACGCCCTCCACCATTATGTGGGCCCCAGGTGGTGGCCCCCGCCGAGGCCCATGAAATAGTATGGCCTCGGTCTTCTCGAGGGCCACCCTGAGGCCCAACCTCCTTATGCGCCTGACCACGAGAGTTGTGGCCATCGTGGCCAGGCACTCCACCTCCCTCCATTCGCCCCCCCGGGCTACGACTAGGGTGCCGTCCGCGTAACAGATTAGACGCGCTCCATATAGGAGAACGCCGCGGAGCACCCAGTCGTAGCCCATGTTCCACAAGAGCGGCCCCAGGACCGACCCCTGTGAAACTCCTCTTTCTGTCACCTGCCGGATCATTCGCCCGTCGCCGTCCACGTAGGTGACGTCCCTGCCTTCCAGGTCCGCCTCCACCAGCCGCCGCAGATACGGGAGCACTCCAAAATATCGGAGTGCCTCCCGTATGACCTCGTGCGGCAGGCTGTTGAAGGCGTTGGTGATGTCCAAGGACACCGCCAACACCCTTTCCCCCTGGGAGGTCGCCTCCGTAGACAGCGACTTGAGGAAGCGCAGGGCGTCAATGGTGGAACGCTCTACCCGGAAGCCGAACTGCGCGTCCGACAAATTCGGCCCCGCTCCCTCCAGGTGCTGGACGATTCGGAAAGAGACGACCCTCTCTAGAACCTTGCCGACGTTGTCCAGCAGGATAAGAGGCCGATACCCGGACGCGCAGTCGGAGGGCGGCCCGCCTTCGCGATCAGGTAGAGCCGCCCGAACTTCCAGGGCTTCGGGAACTGATCGACCGCCAAGCACCGGTCGAACAGCTCCCGAAGCCACCCCCCACATTCATCATCTTATCCCACAACGTCGTCTAACATTCAATGAGATTACGGTCAAACCCTAACTCCTATAAAGAATAAAAAAGTAGGCATTTGGAAAATACAGTGTTTTCACTTCAAGTAAAACTCCATCTCATTATAAATTTAGACTAAAATGTAATTTCTTAATAAATAATTTGCTTATCATTGTTTTTGCATAATTTACATCTTTAGTTAAAATACTACAAAGGTCACCGTTTAAACAAAGGGCAGGGTTCAACGATCTCTTCTTAGCGCTTGATAAGGGCAAGTTTCTTGCTCGTATGGATTACACTTTGATGGGTTATACTAAACTTATCTCATCATAATACAATTATTGCTTTCATGTCGCCACTCTGATGAAAAGACTACAGTCATAAAGTTCTTTAATATTTTTTATAATAAGATAACACATAAAACACCCAAAAATACATAGCGGACACATTCAGAGTATAAAATATTTTGTGTAATGTATTCTCTGTAATGACATGTTAAATTCAGCACATTCAGTGCTTACATTCTTGCGTTTCGTTTGATCAGTGAGAGCACTGGAAGCCCATTTCCCATCCTCTCCCCACTTTTCTTCTCTCCCCTTCCCTCTCCTATCCCCATCGCCCATTTCCCCCATCCCCCAAAACTGGCTGGCAATACACTTGCAACTCCCCCGGTGTTGTAATACCAGGTGACCGGCCTGGTCGTTTGCCTCCTATGTGACATAAAAAAAAACATGTTAAATATAGTGGACATTTTTTATATAGGTTTATTATAGCTGCATGGACATTTAATATCATATATAGCGTCACAAGTAAATATTGAATGAACCAGGCGTCCGTTAAATCTCTCAGTATCTGAGTTTATTTGCAGGACACCCGAATTTTTTACTCGTAACCGACAGGCGCGTACTCACGGTTACCAAGAATAATGATTCATAAAATTATTTCGAGCATGTAAGCATCATTATCTATTAATTTTTGATTAATTGAAATACATATCTAAATATATAAAAATCCATTGTCATTATGTTTGTCCAGGGTGAACTCCTAAGCTACTCATGAAAGTTCATGAAAGTCGGCACTTGTGTATAATTGGGTACAACTTAGGATAATTTATACTTCGATTAATGGCCTCAATATTTTCTAATTATAAATTTAAAATTATTGTCAATATTGATTATTATTACTAATTGTAAGTTTCAGAAGTCTGTAACAGATGGTGCTTTAATATAGTTCGTTGACAGAAACTGTAGGATCAACTGTCATAGATATATCATAGATGACGCCACGTTTTAATGTTGAATATCTGATGTACAACAGCGCGTGGCTGGGTCAGCTAGTTATATACTAATTCTATAGTATAATCTCAACTCAGAATGAATTTTTCGTGAGAGAACTATGCTTCACATTCCAAATTACTAATAGCTTCAACATGGCTCTACCACCTAAACAAGTATCTAGTCATTTTGTATCTATTTTAAGTTTCGTATGTCTAACTAATAGCATGAAACGTTATATTTGACTGCTATACACATAAAACAGTTTTTTAGTTATGTTGTGAAAATTAAATAGAGTAAATAAATTTTTGTTGTATGAACGGTGTGATTGTGTGTAACAGCGCCGACGGACCGTCTTCAGAAAGGCGTGAAATGGCGGATGATGTCCTTAGATATTATTTTTATTAAAGTATATTCTTTTTGCATCGAGCTACCAGACTTTGGCCGGACGAGGAAAATGAAATGTACAGAAATATCTTTCGAACTAGACTATTTATAAAGGTTATGTAAAAATAATAGGATAATATGATGCTAGAGGAAATATTCGTTTCATTTTTGACAATCTACTACCTGACTAAGCTATGCGTTACTATCGCTTAGTTAAATTGAATAAAACACCTGCACAATATAATAACCTAGAGTTGAAAAAATAAATTCAAAATTAAAACGTGGTGCCATCTATGAGACGTCTATAACATTCGGTTCTACATTTTTCTGTTAACAAACTAATTTAAAGCACCATCTGTTTGAGCCTGATGAAACTTGCCATAAATATCAATAATCGACATTGACAATCATTTATATTGTAATTGAAAATATTGAAGCCATTAATCCTATCTCTCAACTTGTACCCAATTATATATAAATACCAAATGTCATAAAAATCGGTTGAGTAATTTTTGAGTTCATCGTGCACAAACATCATGACACTGAATTTTGATATATTTAAGAGGATTTTAATATCTTTTCAACTTCTTTGGTCCAAAACTCTTTACTCCATCATTTAAAAATAAACTTCGTAACACGAAATGTCAAAATAAAAGGGTAACATGACGAAATTTATATTAAATAATAAGTAAACATTTCTTTTTCTTTCCTAAGCAACTAGTAAAAATTTGTCCAAGTTACCATAATTTAATATTTTAATTAGTTTCAATCGATAAAGGGCGAAAGATCTCTGGACAATCTTACAGAACGATGTCAAATTTCACGTTGGTTTTTTTTTTGTTTTTACAAACCATATAAGGATTTTTTATGCAGTTTTCAGTATCAATTGAACAATATCTTTCACTTTTTACATTCAAATGAACCATGAATTTGAACCTTGCAAATCGGAGTCATCGTCGTTCCAATTGAGTTTTCAATTCAGTTTTTGTTTACAGATTCTATAGAAACATATGGAATGGTGTTTTTACGGGCCTATGATCATAGCTCTGGTGGTATTCCTTCTAGTTGGTACGATCTTCGAACGTAGGATAGAGACGGCGATACGTCAAATCTGTAAGTATCTCTATTCATAGTCATAGTTCTAGTTTCATAGTTACCTAATTTCTCTTCAATTCTGGGGATGAATATAGAAATGATAAGTAGAAGATTCGGTAATAAAATCTTAGTAAAATACAAAGGTTTAGTCAAAGATCTTGTCATAGTAACTATAACGACTTTTAAAAATATATGTTAACATACCTAGCTATTAACCGCCACATCGCATACGTCTTCTATAAGGACAGTGTGAATTGAATTTTATGAAACGGAAATCGGTAACAAATAAGAGAACTATAAATGGTATATAGGTTTTACGCTGTGAGAGAATGAGATAGAATATGTTTCCATATAGTTTCCTTCCCACGAAAAATATACATAGGGGAGAGAGAGAGATGTGCAAATCTATAGAACATTATTTTTGGCTTTATCACTTTCTTCTCAAAATTATTCTGTCTTGTGTGTTATTATGGTGATGTTTGATGATGTTTACCATCTCCATATTGTATTCATGTGTTTCTCTTAAAAATTAAACTGAATACTAAATATTTCTACCGCACCTGAACTCACGCCCTTATTTTTTTTTTTGTTTTTAAAATAGAAATAGCCTAATAAATTCACTAAACGCTAGCAGATTGGTATGACAACGGTAACTGATGTTTATACAGCGCTTTACAAGCTTTAAAGTAGTCCGACATGTTGAAATAGAAAAAAAAAGTTATTTCAAAAATAGGTTATTTGGGGCAATTGTGCATCAATTGTTAGCGTCTTCGGACATCGCGTTGATAGACCGGGAATTGGTGAATGGACCGAAGGTTTCAGTAAAGAAAAACATCCTAATGAAACAATAACTCGGTCATATGGTTTTTTTAAGCCTGCGTGTCTAGGTACCATCCTCAACATGAAAATCTGCCTTTAAGCGCCTTATGATATATTCTGGCAGCTGCACTTCAGAGCCAGTACTTCTTTAAGTTCAATTAGGTTAAAATACCTGTAAAGTATATCTAGAATCAAGTACCATATTTGTCGCAAAAATTGGTGCCAATAACCAATGATAAGTAAATCTTACAGTGGAGCGTAGACAAGCTCAAATAAGACAACAGCGGGAGCTGAATAATTAAATGTGTGGACACTACGTTACAATTGAAGGTATACTATATAGGATATAGCTTTGACAATCATTATGTGACCTACCACGCAGCATGACAACAGCAAGCCAACAAGCGAACGCGACGCTTCTATCACGCAAGAGTATTAAAACAAGTAGTCGCAACCAACTCGAATAATGTAATTTAAATCGCTAATATATATTTACAAAATGTATAATAAAATCGTTTATCAATGAAACTGTTTCGTTCAAGTAATTTGTTCTACCGTCTGTATCATGGTGAGCGTTCTGAAGAGTTGTTAAATGTAATTCCCTCCTTCCCAGTCAAAAATTTCGCAAAATCTTTGCTTTACGGTACCGAAAAGCTGTGGAACAATCACCCGGCCAGTTTATTTCCTCCTTCCTTCCATGGGGTCCTTCAAGCGTAACATGAAGGGGCATTTGTGCAGGCCTGCATGACAGCGGCGACCGACGAAGGATGGCGTATTTCTCGATGTCGTCCATTGTTTTTGGATTGCACATGCTTACCATCAGGCATAGTGCAACCATGGCTTTTCTTTTCAATGCATAAGTGGATAAATGAAACAGATGGAACTCAATGAGCCGCATCTGAATAATCTTCAAATAGCGTTAGTTGTAAGTAAAAAGGAAAAAATAACAAAAAAGTTTTTATTCATATGATTCGTTTTATACAACTATAGCATATCAGCTATCATTTCTATTTTAAAAATCGAGGATAGCATATAACATTTGAAGTAACCTGATACAAGGTTAATTGCTTCCAAATAACGTCCAGCCGGATTGCAAAAAACTTGATTGCATCTGGCCATATCTCGGTTGAGCACAGTGGAGTTCTTTGTTGCCTCGCATCAGGATATTACCCTCGCCCAAAGAATTATAACACCTCCACTTGGTCTCCTTCAAAAGGCTCATTATAAAGAGTTAGTCTTTTTGTTGAATTTATTTTATTTTTGACAACCAATCTTCTAGTAGATTCTCGAGTAGGTAGGTAGTATTACAAGTTTCTTGTGATAATTTCAATGAACTGACAAGATGGTGGCCGTCTTGCTAGAACTTTCCAAAGAGTTTTCGTGGCAAGTTTTGAATCTATGCTCCGTGGTATTACTTACTATCTACTTCACTTGTACACAATAACTAATCTATATTACATAAAACTTCAATAACAGTACAAAATATAAAGCCAAATAACAAAAATTTATGAATTTAAAAAAATGAGACGTCACGGGACGCCTAGCAGATGTGAAACATCGAAATTGTTCGAATCAAACGAATCTTAAATTCTTGTATTCTCAGATTATACTATAGGTTGAGTGAGTTGAGTGTGGCAAGAGAGATTGCGTACAGTTACTTGCGCATGCTGTCGTCGCCACGCCAACAATCATGTTTACCCGCACCTATAGATGTTTCAAATCAACTAGCTGGCCCATCAGACGTGGTCTCGGTCTGATAAAAAAAATTGGTTGCCTGTAAAGTCGGTATACGGGCGAAAGTTTTACGTGACAACGACTTTGAGTGGTAAAATAATTTTCGTATAGTAGTCTCTCTCGCTCTTAGGCGGGCTAACCATGCCCGAGTGGAAGGGACGCGTGCCTCTCACTCGCTCTCATTGTGAGCGCATAACGTGAGCGGAGCGTAACGCAGTTTCTTGAAGTGTCACCCGGCAAACCAATTTATAAGACGTTGTCACGTCAAAAACCTAGACATGTTACGTATCTAAATCTTCCTCGTCAATCATATCTATAGGTGAAAACCGCATAGAAATCCGTTCAATAGTGTTTGAGTTTATTGCGAATAGACAGACAGACAGACAGTTGTGGCCGAGTACTTTGCTTTATTATATGTAGTGATATAAAGTGACATGACATTTCTTTAGTAAATTCTCTAGTGTTCTCAAAAAGTCTCAAAAGTAAACGTAGAATGTGAAAAATTAATAAAAATAATTAGAATTGACATCATAATAATTTGAATAATTAAAATTGGCTATATACTCGTCTGTGAAACCCCTCAAAAAGCTTACAATAATATAACTAAATGAGATACTGTAGGAAAATGTGTGTAATTGTATTTATTGAGCGGAATCCCCAGCTCCCCAAACGAGCCGACCGCGGCCGTACCTCGGACATAATATTTTAGAAATTCCCTACGGGTCAGTCCGAGATTTTCGTCCGCATTAGTATGTTTATTCAATAATATTGTATTATATTAATTAACAATAGTACTGGTATACTAAGGCGCTTGTATATCACTAGTGGAACCGGCCACGCGTAGATGTAGCTCAGTTATGACGTTTGAATTAAATGAAATTCAAAATTAATACGTGGCGTCATCTATGAAATATCCATAAAGTCGGTCCTACAGTTTTGTCAACAAACTAGTTGAAAGCGCCATCTGTTAGATACTGCTGAACCTTAGGATAAATAGATTTAGATTTTTGTAGGTGAAATTATTACTGGCTTTAGTATGAATGGCTCGGCTCGCTCAGGGTAGTACTACTCTCTCACAGAAAACCGACGTGAAGTAACAATGCTTGCATCGTTGCGTTTCGTTCGGTCAGCAAGAACGCCGGAGGCCCACCTTTCCTCACCTTCCCCTTCTCCTCTTCCCATCCCATGTCTGGTGTTGCAAGTGTCTATGGACGGTGGTGATCAATTAGCATCAGGTGACCCACCGATTCGTTTGCCTTTTATGATATAAAAAAAAATAATAAAGATAATCAATATTGACAATGTCATTAAAAATATTGACGTCATTAATCGAAATATAAATTATACCATCTCTCAAGTTGGACCACTTAAATGCCATCTTTCATTAAGATCGCTTCATTAGTATCGATGGTCGTCGTGGACAAACATCATGACATTTTTATATATTTAAATTTATGACCTTTTGTTTCATTTCGCGTATAATCCAGATATAAAAAAAAATATTAATGTGAATCTCAGAATGCTACTCTCGCGAGCTTTCTACAATATTATCTCCACAAAGCCCCGGATGCCAGAATCTGCTTCGAGAACAATATAATTCGACGCTAGTCTTCACAAAGATAGATAATTGTGTTTATATATTGTATATAGTATTTTTCATACGATGGAAATAAAGAGAATTTGAAATAGTAAAGAATAACCACTGACAGAGAATTTGAGGACTTTAAATTAGTATAGTATGGACTTGTTATATGAAAATGTAACAGTTATAGAATCTATGAATATGGACTGAGATTTTTTTTTGTTGTATTAGAATAATTTGTCCAAGAGTAACGTTTGGACGGGTACACGGAGTTTAATAAAATTTGGCATAAAAGTCTTGTAAATTAGGTACACAAGGCATATACGATGCTTTTTATCGCAAAAACATGTACTAAATTTATATATGTAAGAATGAATTACCTTGTTTAACGCTGTATGAGGAAAATCAAATCTAGTTTAACTGCGTGTACTCGGGTCTTTGTGAGACTAATCCAGTTTTAAAGTCCACAAATAATATACGAAGTCGAGCAAATCAAATCGGCTCGAACGACGCGACGCGTTGAATGATAAAAAGTGTCCATTTAACCTTAGTATTGTGGGTAAATAGAATGCAGTATGTGAAGGAGCGTTTATATTACTACATTTAACTGGGCAAGTATTAACGCAAGATTACTTTATACTATACTAACCTCTGTCGGCGACTTCGTTCGCGTGGAATAATTACTTTAGGCTAACGCTAACACGCAGTGGAAGCTCTCAAGGAAAAAAAACGATTTTGAAACATTCTTCATTGGTGCTCCACTCCTATTGATCTTAGCGTGATGATATAGCCTATAACCATCCTTGATAAATGAGCTATATAACACTGAAAGGATTTTTCAAATCGGACCAGTAGTTCCTAAAATTATCCCCTATAACGTCACAAACTCACAAACTTTACCCCTTTATAATATTAGTATTGTTAGCAGATGTATACGACATAGTCGATGCAGTCAGGATGCCAATAAATACTAAGTAATTACTTTCACTCTTTATTTGTCCAGAGTTACGGCTTACAGTACAATTCACAAAGGAATGCGTAGATAACACCGACATCTTGCCTTTTATAGGCTGAACTATATAATATATAAGACGTACTATATAAATCAAAGCAATTACCATTTACTTATAATTCCGCTATATGTTTTATGTAACACAAACATAATAATTAACGAACAAATTAATATTATTTACGTACATCAATTCTATATAAAATCATTGTTATTTATGTATCTGATAGTTAAGACATACAATTATGTGTGTAGAGTAGCGACATCTAGCCCTTTAGAGGTCAAACTATGGCAGTCAAAGCAATTACTATTATTATCATAAATAAAACTAATGTTATGCAAGTAATAAATGAATAATATCAATTCCTATTTTTTTTTTTATTGAAGCACGACAAAGTGACTCCACTATACCTGATGGTAAGCATAGTACAATCCAAAAACAGTGGCGACCACCGAGAGACAGATCATCCATTGTCGGTCGCCGCTGTCATGCCAGCCATAATGACGAAAGTCACCTGGTACTGGATATGCACAGGCTGATCCCGAAACGCGACGCGCAAAAGCGAGTCACTATGACGGGCTTTTTCGCCATGTACATGGTGGTTGCGACCCAATCGGGCTGTTAAGCCCTACCACCCCGCTATCGCCATTGCCTCGTTCGTTGATCAGCAGGGTGCACCACGTGCAGGTGAGGTTGGCTTGGGTGTCTCAAGTCTTAAGATGTTACTCGACACCCCTTACACCCCAATTAACCTATTTATGTCTCATTGAAATCTATATAATTATAATAATTCTCATTTATGTATCTTTAATAAAATGGCGCTAATATTAATGTGTCTCTCTTATATGTTGGCGCTTGCCGCTAGTATCAATGCGTATCTCTAATATGTGGCGCCAGTATCTCGGTGTCTTGAATATGACGAGCGGTACCGGAGGTGGGTAGCTAACAGTATTGACTAATAGACCCGTGTCCACTTCGTTAGGCGGTAAATATTTTTACTTGTGATGCAGCTACGAGTGTGATTCCGTTAGTATCAAGTATTATGTCTTTTGATAAGAATTCGTAATTGTTGTTGCTAATATGGCCAATAAACATCACTTAACGATTTGAGTAATTTTTTTATTATAAAAAACTATTATTTTTGACTTAAATATAAGTGTTAGACGTATGCTCTCGCTGACTCTTTTGTAGGCATTATCAAGCTCAACAGCTTTCCTCTAGAACTTACTTATATATCTCTCATCGTTGAGACAGCGCTAGTAGGAAACGTTTTCGTTCAACCGTTTTTTCTACCACTTACTTTGCAAATCCCACTACCACAAAAAAGTTTTTTCATTTTTTGGGTTATTATATAACCTATGACATTTAAAAATACTGTGGCTTTCTATTGGTAAAAGATTTTTCAACTTCGGTTTAGTATATACAGATATTACCCACTTCAACGTCACAAACTCAAAAACTTTCCTTTTTTTTATATCATGGAGGCAAACGAACAGGTGGGTCACCTGATATTAAGTGATGACCACCGTTCATAGACACTTGCAACATCAGGCGAGTCGCAAGAGCGTTGACAGCCTGTGTTGTGGTAGTGGGGAGGGGTTTAAGTAAGGGAAGAAGAGAAGGGGAAGGTAAGGAGAGGTGGGCCACCGGCGCTCTCACTGACCGAACGAAAGGCAACAATGCAAGCACTGTTACTTCACGTCGGATTTCTGTGAGAGAGTGGTACAACCCCGAGCGAGCCGACCTGTTCATGCTGAAATATCTCCAGCGTGACTCTAACAGCTACAAGATCATATAGTATAGACTAGGGAGTCCGGTGAAAGGTATTCCGCTCTGATAACAAAAAAGACGCACAGACGTGACAGAGGACTTTCTTTTATACTATGTAATGATAATTGTAAATTAGTTTATTGTTGAAGCCAGCAAAACAATTCAATTATAGATAAATAAATGAACATAAAAATCTCCAACAACTGGCATTCCCATCAGCAATATGATGAAGTACAGCAGTAGCGCAGCTCCGATTTTCAATTGGAGCTCCGTATGATATACAGGCGTACATATTTATGTAACAATAATTAAAATAACAAATCTTTGAGTTAAAAACAATAATACAAACACACATAACACTGACTACAAAAATGATTTTTACATGGTAAGCTTGGAAAGGTTATAGGATGTTAATCGTCGCGCTATGATATTTAGCAAAGAAAAATACGCGAAGCAAGAACTATAAGGAAGTAATTGTGAGAAGAGATCATGCTGCGTAGTTGAGGATATCGGAGCTGCGGGTGCACAGGTCGCTTGACAAAAACCAAGCGATACCGCAAGAATTAAAACTGTAAATGCCTATAATATAAACATAGCATGTTAAGTGACTCTACTTCCTACACATTTGTCGTGATTCTGGATTTGTGATAAATTACCCAATCGGTAATTTATATTTGGTGATAATTAAAAATTTTTATTTTTATTTTACAGGTTTGCTTAGTATTACAGACAAATTAGGATAAAAATTATTAGGATAAAAAATAAAGACCTCCATCGCGTCTGTCTGTCTGTCAACACAACACAGTTCCTATAAACTCAAAAACTACTGATCAGAGTTTCATGCTATTTTCATTAATAGATGAAGTGACTCGCGTGAAAGGTTTAGATATATAATTTGCTAAGGTTTTTTGTAATCTGGTTGAAATATAACTATAAATGTTGGGAGTGTCGAAAAAAAATCAAGCCACTTAGGAGCTTTCCTTGAAAACACTGCCTAATCCATTTTAAATATAACACAACTGAGATGATAAACGACGCATACGAAGTTTATTCCTGAACTAGTTATATACACATATATAAGCTCATAAACTATATACGAAGTCCCATAGTATAAATACTTAACTATACATTACTTATTTTTGTACACTAATAGACCTAGACATACACTAATACATAATTACACATACACACAAAAACACCTAAATTACGTTCAACGCGTAACGTTTAACGAAAATTTTTCCCTACCGTGCCATAAAAAGTTTTAGTTCAGAAACAACGATTAGAAGATAGACAACTGGCGCGTTAGAACAAAGCATAAACCAAATCGCGAGGGAAATCAGTTCGGGACCGGAGCTGAACGAAACCGTGTGGGTACGAGACGAAAAGGGTAACCGACCAGATTTTGACATAAACCGTAATATTAACTTGTGTACGAGACATAACCTTCACTTACAGAAAGTGGAATTAAGAACCAACTATTATTCACATCAGAACAACTTTCTAAATCATAAATCTTCATTTTAAAAACTTTATAATGCGAAATATTGTGCGTATAAAGAAAATGGTGACTGTCTTGGAATACAAACAGTAGGCAAAGAGAGACAGTCATGCTTGCAAAGCAGGCGGCGGAGAGGGAGAGGGAGCGGACCACTAGGCTCCCCTCTCGCGGTCGACGAACCACATGGTGGCGATGGGTAGGTGATGACCTCCGGCCGCCGTAGATGGGGTCTGGGGGCGATGGATGCGGGCATGTGCGTCGCCTTGTTAGTTTAAGCTGCACAGGTCTATGTGGTGGAAGTGCATTGTGCCTTTGCGACTCCCACAGTTCGTTAGGGGGGGTGGTGTCTAACACCCACTCCCTCTTTAAGGGGTCTACCGTCTTTGACCCCTCAGACTGCAGTCAGGGTCTCTCGGAGCGCCTACACCTGTCGGGGGAGCAGACGCAGTGTGCCAGTCAGTAGTCCCTGCTCCCCCACCAATAAGGTGTATCAAGGCACCATGGGATTTTAGTCTGTGCAAATCGGACATAATCTATCCTCAACTACCCGATGTGATGGATATCTGTTAGGGATATCCCCATGTAAAAATAAAAAACAAAAGAGTTGACTGCTAGATATAGTCTTATTTTCGTACTTACTACACTATTTGCCTCACAGGACTTTACAGCTTCACCGGACTACTAAAACGAGCGTTTAAGTCACTCAGCCGATTTTATTTGACAACTAGCTGAATGGTACACGACACACCTTGGGCTATTATTGCCTTGTTACGCAGCATCGTAAATATAACTAAGCTAAGGTAAACTATTTATAACTATAAAACTATATAAATACCTACCTACATAGAAATTAGCGAGACACACATGTGTACTCAGCATTTGTAACAAACAGAGTATCTGACAAATTAAGTTAATTCGTATAGAGGAAAAAAATTTAACCATTCCACCACACGTGCACCTATTGCTATATGCACACATGTGGTGCTGATTTGTGTAATGTTGTTAAGGTAGTGATTGAGATTTTCTGTGTTACTGTATCCGCACAAGCAGCGTACTCAAGGGTTCCACGCTGAGGGAGCGGACTTAAGCTTTAGCTGATACCGAGGGAGGTCTAAGCAAGTGTGCGGTAGCGTAATTTACCACCTAGAAACATTCACGCGAGGAAAACGTTTTTTCTGTCTCCCTTCATGCAACTTTCTCTTTTTCCTATACGAGCGTGTGTGATAATTACAGGTAAAAGCTAGTTTTAATGTATTTGTACGTAGAAAGTAGTCAAAGTCATTATATAAAGTGTTGTCATTCATAAAGTCATTTAAAAATAAGTATTATAACTTTAAGTACTCGCGAAATAAAGCAAACTCTTCAAACATATACAAACTATATACCTATTGCAAATGAGTTATGGCACCGAATACTTCATCAAAGCTCAAACTTTGACAATATCGTACGTACAACGGCTAGTATTTTAATTAAAACAACTAACAAGTGTTGCGCACAAGTCGGCCAACTTGTCACAAAGTTGGACGATTATTTTTCTCTACTCACGACTATGGATTAATAATTTCTTGGATTCGTAACGTTTGGGTGACCCTCACCTTGGCAAATGTAAGCGTGGTTCGGTTATTCGCTCGAATACTTCAGAAAACTCACAGTGTTATAAGCAAGAAAGAAAGAAAAGATTAAAGAGAATATATTTATTATAGCAAATACACGGGCAATACAATAGAACAGAAAAATAGAGTTACAAAACTATGTAACATGACAAGATGAATGAAAGAAATTAAACGTTACAAGATTATGAAATGCTGGAAATGATGCTGGAATTGCTACTTCAGAAGAAGTAGAAGTAACACGACTCTGGAATACACACACAAAAACCATTCCCATAGTAATAGGCACAACAGGCGTAGTAGCAAAAAGCATACACAGATACATAGACAAATTAGAAGCAAACATAAATATACACATATTCCAAAAACAGGTAGCCATGCACAATAATAGGCAAAGTTTTAGGTGATACTGTATTTATAAATTCAAGGGAATCCGAACCTCCTCTTCCCTGAATGGTTCAGGGCGTGAGATAGGAATTAAACCGAATCAAGAATTCGAGAGAAAACAATTTTTCAAACAAATAATATAATAATCGATTTTAATCCAATTTTTGCTTTGCAATAAATCTTCTAAGATTACTTTGACCAATGTAGGCCAACAAGACAGCCACCATCTTATTGGGCCAATGAAATTATAACACTACACTTCTAATATTATTATTTACTTAACAATGGCAGTAATAGTCTGGAAGGCTGATTGTCAAAAATGAAGTTACAAAACGTATATACGAGTATACATATTGTATATATTTTTCCTCAAATTCATAATTCGAATATTTAGAACTTTAGAGTGTAGAAATAAGAAAAAGTGTTCGTCAAAGAGTAAGACACTAGGGATTGCGATATTAGATCGATTAATTATCAACTTTTAGTCGTAGTCCGGTGAAGCTGTTAATGTAATCCGGTGAAACTGTTAAGACCTTGCTAGGTCAATAGCGTAGTCAGATCGAGGAAAATAGACAACTTTTAGACATATAAATGTCTATTATTTTAATATAAAACATCGAACGATCCAGTGAATCGATCTTTGATATTATAAAGTGGGGATCTAATTTTTTCTATTTAGTGAGAATAAAACCATACACTTATTTATATATAAAAAAAAATCAAAAATAAATTAATTAATAAATCAAGTATTCAGTAATCATTACTTAGACTTCGATTCTTTATGAAATCAATTCCATAGTCCACAATGCAGACCGGTTTAAAGTTCGATTTTTTTGTAAATAATCGCCATCCCTATAAGAAACATCCATCCATCTTCACAAACTCACTCTACTATAATATTAATATGATTTTCGAAATACGATACAGTAATAAGACAAACATTTGACGACAAACTAACTCGAGGGCAAATAAGAGAACCATTAGTTATTCGGAACAACATTTTTATTGGTAACATGTTAAACACATCGGTGGAAGTGGCGTCCGTTTGTTTAGGACCGTACTCAAATTTACGGCCGATTGATTAATAACATATTAGGAGTCAGAAACAATTTATTCAACTTAGGCCTTAACAAGGCGTTTATGAAAGTCAAAACTACCACCGGTTTGAAAAACATCCCGGTCATCGAGAGGAACCGGCGAGAAACTTGATCGGGTTTATCTTATTAACATATATAATCACACATATACACATTATAATCGTTTTCAGTGTATGCACAGAAAGGAGTTAATTGTAGGCATCTCCATCACATATTGATCCACTTTATAATAGCCTTTTGATACCAAAACCCGCTTGACATGGCACTTAAAATTACAATCCGGCAAATCGGGAATACGCCTTGGAATTTTGTGGTAAATCCTAAAACTATTATTAAAAAAAAAATCATCATCATCATCATCATTACCCTTATCCCACCTAAGTAGCGTCTTCACAACATGTTTTCTTTTTCCACTCTCTCCTATCAAACGTCATCTCAGTATTCACACCTTTTACGCACATATCATTTTTCACACAATCCATCCACACCTTTTTCGGTCTTTCTCTACTCGTATATCCATCCACCATCATACTCAACACTTTTCTAGTCACATGGTTTTCATGTCATGACATGCCCATACCATGCTAACCTATTACTTCTCAACTTCTTTGTTGCCGGTGCTATTTTCAAACTTCCTCTGATATACTCATTCTTAATCTTATCCATTCTAGTCACGCCACACACCCACCTTAACATTCGCATCTCTGCCACATGTAATTTTCTCTAATTTTCTTAATTTTTTATCTTCATTTGATTTTTTTTTAGTATTAAAAAAAAACTATTATTGGTTTTATTGAGTCTGAAGCATGGGACGATCAGTTTGTCACAGTTTTTAGTTAAAATTTTAACCATGGCAGTTTTTTACGAAATTTTGTTCTTTAAAGTTTGAATTCATCATTTTCAAAAGTATCTACAGACGTCTTCAATCGTTTTGGCTGCTCTGAACGCAACTGTAAGTTCGCGCTTGCGTACAAATATTCTGTGCTATCTTAAGAGTTAAGAATAGTAAAAAGTACAGTCCTCGACAAACATTTTTATTATTCTTAACTCCTAAGATAGCACGGAATATTTGTACGCAAGCTTTGTAACTTTGTAGCTTTTAGCGTTATACTACAATCACATCATGTTAAATGGTGTTGTGATCTTAAGTGGTAAGGCTGGATGGCTTTGAATGATAGCTGCTGGAATACACCAACAGGTGCTTGGAAACAGATTTTCAACTTATTGGTAGTAACTACCTAGACAGACTAAGAAAGAGTTTTACCAACATGTTATGGTTTCCAATGGTTTTCCTTCATCAATAGCTCCAACAGTTGTAAGTAGTTGAACTAAGCCATAGAGATAGATTAATGCGTACAAAATTGCAGGTAATTAGGGCTTCTCAGAGGAAGGTATGAGCATAATCACCACGCCAACCCACGACATATTGGCAATTTCAAACTTCGAGAAATTCATTGTTCATTATTTTCCCATATACAGTGATGAACAAGAACATTTTTGGGTTCAGCTTTCTTCACGATGTTTATCATCACCGCCAATTTCCAATTTCTATTTAATTCCAAATTCCAACTTAAATTACTCGAGGTACGCGAATTTCTCAAAATTCCTTGGTACACGTCTTGGCCTCGTATCTACGGCTATCTGATTGATATTCCACCAGTCAAACTTTTACGGCTTCTAATTATCACGAATTATAATAAAACAATGCTCTAAGGCTCTCTTTGTTAAGCTAACGTTACTAAACTAAGCTAACGTTTGGACAATTTCCTCCTCGATAAATATGCATTTCTATATACTTCCCACATACCTGGAATAAACAAAAACATATCTGAATATTAGGTTATCGCACGATATTTTTCAACACCTTCAACGGTTTGTGTTACTAATTGAACTAGTAAATATATATGACAATATTCATATATATGTAAAATTAGTTACTCTAATATCAGTATTAAAACATTGGTGTCTGAATTTAATTTAGAAAATTTCTCTACCTAAAATATCTTTAGTTAAAATTAGGCACTTCCGTGTATCAGAACTCAAAAGGAAATGTTCTCAAACCGCCTACATAATTAACCGAACAAGGCGTATGATTGTAACCACATAGTTCGCTGTTTCTAATTTCGTGAGAAACAATTCAATTTATAATTAGATCGTTCTCAACGCTTGATAAATTGGTGAATTATCTGGCAGTAGTTACTTTAACAATATTTACTGATTTTGTATTGTGAGTTATAGTAAAATGTTCAATAAGAAAATCATCGGTAGCAGTAAAACGTCAAGGGTTACAAAGAAATAGTGTATATCTTTACGCAACTAATAAAATAAACCTATTCTGAGATATTTTTAGTTAGATGACAATTACAATTCAAAGACTATGGACCTTTAAAACTTTCGTTCTAAAAGGAACCTACAGATAGCAATCACACTTTAACGAGATCTATTTTAAGGTCTAAATACAAACATACAGGCGAGACATGAATAAATAATTTAATTTCAATTTCAGTTGCCAAGTGTTTCCTTGAACATTCCTTATGTTTTTAGACAAATTAAAACGCATATTATTATGGCAAATTACATACTAAGGCAGTCGTAAATATAATTCAAAGCTGGTGTAGCATTTTTCTATATGTCTATTTCGTTTTTTATTTCATTTTGAAGCTTTAATGATCGAGTTATAGCACCTTCGAATATCTTATCCATGTTGATAAAATAATAGATAAGACGCGAAAATAATTATGCTATTAAAGCAATCATAAATCTAATTCACTAGCAAAAGTAAAAGTATATCTACCATTTTTAGGTATACATTGCTTTTAATTACATTTTAAAGTTACACCTCATTACAAGCGTATTAGCTGAAGCGTCTTTAGATACCGAATTGATTAAATTGGTGAACGTAGCTTAAAATTCTGCAACGAACAGCTTACAAACTTTACGCTAAATAAAAAATATCTTAATGAAATCATACCATGGCTTTTTCTAATGCTTGTCTTATTAGCAACCAATCTCAAATCAAAAATCTGTTGACAAATAACTAAAAATGTGTGCAGGGACACTCACTTAAGAAAGGATTATTGTTTATCGTGGCAACATCTTATGGCCACATGATATTAATGATTAAATATCATGTGAGTGAGTGAGTGAATAATAATAATGAAATCCTCATAGGAAATACGATTTCTTTTTATATTTAAATAACAGCACACTATCCACTGAAACTTTATACTTCGATGGAAATGGAATACTCTTCTTCAAGAATCAACATAATACCATTAGAAAAAACTGCCACACAATCCATCCAGCAATTACGGAGGACTTCATTATTCACAATGGTTTGAAATCGATGGTCACATAAAACCCAATAACAGCAAGTAAAGATCTGTTAACGAATCAACGAATTGATTACCCAACGTACGCTTGTTCCAAACGTCGTAAGTCAGTTCTCACAACGATTTCTTTGTCATTGGCAAATCAATTTGTTGTTAACTTTCAATTTCCCTTTGTATAATTTAACTGAACTTTACTGAACGATTTTGAGTACGTTCCGTTTATATTTGCAATAATAATTTCTTGTAAACTAGCCATGTCCGCGTCTCTGCACGCGTTCTTTATTATTTGTTAGTTCATTATGTGTGCTTACATTAAAAATTACATTTGAACTTATATTAACTCTACAATTAAAAAATTGTCTACAGGTCGAGTTGTGACACAATAGTACCGTAAAAGTGAACCTAATCTACGACCTAAAAGAGATGTGACTATTGCTCGAAGTCTGAACGAATAGTGTCTTCAAATCGGGATTCAATATACGAGGTGGGCCTCACAATCCCATGGTGGTGACGAGTTTTCAATTCCTCGTACTGTCGCGTTGCGTTGTAAATGGCCGATGTTTCGCAATAGTTATAAGTAAACAAGGAAATATATCGCAAGATGACTGTTTCCGTAAAATGTGGTAGAGCCACGCTTAAGCTAAAACTGTTTTCAGCATGAATGGGTCGGCTCGCCCGGGATACTACCACCCGACATACAGAAAACTGCCATAAAGTGACAGTGCTTGCGTTGTTACGTTTCGTTCGGCCAGTGAGAGCGCCGGAAGAACTCCCTTCCCTCCCTCCCCTTCTCCTCCCCTCTTCCCCACCAACACAGGCTGGCAACGCACTTACAACTCCTCTGGTGTTGCTAACGTCTATTGACGGTGGTTATCACTTAACATTATTTGACCTACCTGTTCGTTTGTCTCCTATTATATAAATACTATTATATAAAAAAAATGTGACAGTGTAACAAGTCGAGTTAAAGCAAAACTGATATTATATAATAATTCTTTGTGTTCAAATCTCACCATGTGGCAATTTTCATGACGATTAAATAGTGCTGTGCTACAGCGACTACTAGTGGCGCGTTATTGTAAAATGTATGATATAAAAGTCACTTCAATGAAATACTACCAATATCTTCAGAGTTATCAGTCAACCGGTATTCGAATTACTACATTTTTGACATGAAACATCTGTTAATGAGGGTATACCTGGACACCAAACCAAGCGCAAGCGACTGTGCGTAATCTTTCTTACCGCATGAAAGTTATAGCAGTGAAATATATTTTTTAAACTCTGCTAGTTCACGGAAGATATTTGAAAGTGTTACTTGATTTAAAACAAAGTAATCGATCAACGGGTCACGCCAAAAGTGACCATTTTTACCGAATCCAATCATATTAATGTATACACTAATATAAATTTCGTTATGCAGGCAATTTTGCCAATGTGACAAATCCAAGGATCATAATAAAACCACCATAAAGGCAATAACATCATTAATAAATCCACTCTAAGATAGTTAATAGTTAATTCAAATAAAAAAAATAATAAATAGTTAAGTAAAAATAATACTAAATAAATAAAAAAACACTCAATACTTGCTCATGAGTTTTTTCACGCAGAAAGTAAAAAAAAGGCGAAAGCAAAAAAGGTGCGGACCAAGAGTCTGCAGAACAGAAGAATAAGAAGAAAAAAAAAGTGTGACAAATACACGTTTTAAATTTAATAGCCAGATACTCAGTATAGGAACGTAGAATAATCTTGAGTAGCAATATATCAACATAACTCAATTTCTTAAATCTTTAACCTACTAGTTACGAAGGTCAGAACCGGAGGATCCAAAAAAAAACAAATTACTTCAATTAATTTATTTAAAAAAATAAAATTACAATGAAACTAATACTAGAGAGCTTCCGAAGTTAGGATAGCCCTCGCCTAAGATTAACATTGTGAGAGTGTAGCCAATGTTAGGCTAACTCTCACATATTAAACTAAACATAGCATAATGAATGCTCCCGATGCTAGGTTAGGGATGTGAGTTTAATGAAAAAAATCGATTAATTAGGAATCGATTTTTCTTTTTTTTAATAATAAGCGATTTGTTAAAAATCGATTTTATTGAAAATAAATAATCAATTTTTTCAAAAATCGATTTTTATAATATTTAAAAATAGACATGCTTTCCATATTCCTATAATAAACCTAAAGATTTAAAATAACAATTTATCAGATTAAGAATCACATAAAATTATACGTATCAAAAATAACCAGTTCAAAACAAAATAAAAGTGAATGTTCCTTTAAACTTTCAAGGTAAAGAATATAGAAACTAAATACCATAGAAATTTTCAGTACTATTAAACATTATATCGTAATAAAAATGAAATGATAAACATCATAACAAAATGACAACATTATTAATTCTAACTGTAAAATTCAAAACAATGAAGTTCTCTTTTAAATTTTCATATTAATCATAGTGTGACTGAGAAAATTAAAATTGAAGAATTTTTTTTATTGAATAATTTCAATACTAATTTATAGTTTTGTAAACTTATCGATGTCGAGTTTACCATAAGACATTTTTAGTAAATATGTTGTACTCGCATGACAGACCTTTTTAGTTTTATTGAAAGTTTTAATTTTACAGAGAACGGTATTTGGCTGTCATAAGAACCACAACAATCATTATAAGATATAGTAACTCATGTTACTTGTAAGGCAGTGGGATGTTTTCATTCTATGTTCTTTTTAAATTTGTAGTTTCTCTACAAAATTTTTCATTCTATCGAACAGGACATGCATATTACTGTGGTATTATTCTTTTTCGTTATAAAATACTTTCGCCAGCCGCTTTTAGGTGTTTTGCGGCTAGAAAACATTTTAAATTTTTACACACATATTATCTCACTATGCTCACTCTTCAATTGTAAATAATAATGAACTTGAGTTTTTTTCATCCCTCGCATAGATGTTTATAAAAATCAATTAAAATGCGTAATTTATATAATCGATTTTCAAAAAATCGATTAATATGAAAATAAACATCGACAATAAAAAATCGATTATAATAAAATAAAAATCGATTTAATTAAAAATCGATTATTTTTTAACATCCCTATGCTAGGTTAACACTGTTTAAACGTTGTTTCGTACAAGTTTTTATACATGAATAATGTGGGAACGAAGGAGTCGGACCACCGAACGTTTCCACCAAGTTTGTACACCTGTTGTACCGTGGAAATAGCTGACTCGTTGCTCTGAACACCTGCAGCGCCTTGAGACTGGGAAATCGGCTCTCTTAGTCATCGACTTTGGTGTAAGGCGATGGCGTAATGCTTTGAACACCTACCGCATCGTGGGACTGAAAATCTTAGTCAGCAATTGTGGTGTGTAGCGATGGCGTAACATACTTGGCGTAACATACTTGTAAACAAATTCCATATTAAAAATGACACAACTTAATTTATAACGCAGGAGAAATAGCTGTGTTACAAGTTAGTGTATGTGATTTAAAAAATACCAGTCATGCCATTTCAATATTAGCAAATGAAAAGATAACAATAAATACATATTCATTCGCTACACTTTAAAAACAATAGTTATACAAATAATGTCATATCACATGATAAATAGCAGTGATATAAATTACTTTGCATCACTTAAAAATAGCAGTGATTGATTCAAATGATTTTTCATATAAAACACTAAATAGTTATGAATCCCATATTATTTTCCGAACTATTATTATATTTTTCTCATATCACTACTATACTGTAAATAAAACCTACGCCATTATAATAAACAATAGTGAACATAAATCTATTCCGACATAACATGAGTAGCATTTACGACGCTTGTTGCCACTATCGATATATCTATCTATCCCACATCATTAACAATGAATTAATGAGATAAACCACACGCATAATATATTGCTTCGTTGAGTACGCGTGAGAGCTGGTACAATAGTAATAATAGTTCATGTTTACCTATTTATGTCAAACATAAATTAGACGAGAAAATTCCGGAGAAGTGCAAGGGTTAATTTTGTATTATATATATTATACATAATTTTATTTTAAAAAGGATCAAATTTAGGTTTTATCAAAATAAATTTAAATTGACACATTGTTAATAATAGCGCCATCTATTAGTAAACTTTAAAATTATTCTTTGATAAACGTTGTTAATATTTGCTATAGTACTTCGTATAGACAATAGATGTCTCTTTTACTGGAATATTGTAAAACTGCGTATCCATAAAATGTATCTTTGTTAACATGGTAATAAATATAACACAGCGGTTAATTTTTTCCGCATTTGTTCAAATTAAAAAATTGTTTCAATTATTTATATATTTTACTGTAAACTTTAAATTCCATATGAGAATATAGTTCCTAAGTAATAAGCAATTGCTTTAATTTGATATGTCATTGCCGGGTATATGTATAACAAGAATGGCCCTTTCTGTACCGCATTGTATCGCGATTATAATGCCGCTTATGATATTGATGACTTCTCGTACACTGCAATCAATACCATCGCTTTTGAGAGACACACTTATTATCGGGAATGGTATATATAACTTGGAATTGATATCACTATTCTGTTTCTCAACCGTGACTCGAGACTTACTACGATAACTGGGTGTTTACAAAACCAATTACGCGACTATCAAAAGTAATAATGCAGTAGCGGTTTCAATATTTAATGCGGGGTACAATGTGTACTCGCTGTCCGTAGTGCACGTAGACTGCACTGTACTAATGAAGTGCATTGAAGACAATTATGAACAAGTTTTTTTTTTCCAAATGACTACGGTATTGACCCAGCAAGGTTTTAACAGCTTCACCGTACTACTAAGGCGAGCGCTTAAGGCACTCAGCCGATTTTATTTTAGCAACCATCTCAAGGGTGTACGGCACACCTCGGCTTGGCTGTTGCCTGTTGCATGCAAAATCGCGACCTATCTTAGCTAACCTAGCTAACTATTCATATATTATAAACAAGACCGCCAAGACTTTTGTAAAATATGAAAAATATGCAAAATGTATAGTGAAAACAGAAGGGCATTGACGATGGATTATAGATCTCTGGTTGATAAATACTGATTTTAGATTTTACTATACTTACCACCAATTACAATACAGTTATATTGGCGAAAAAAAATCAAACGGTTTTTATTTAAAAGTCGATAAAATTCCTCCTTTCTTTAATTATTTTTAGTAACCCATTTTCTAGCAAACTTTTGGTGTCCTCATCGAGTAGATAATAATATTGCAAGATAATGAACTAACAAGTTGGCGGCCGTCTTGTTAGAACTTTCTAGGATGTTTTGTTGCAAATCTGAATCCATACTCCGTAGTATTGTTGCCTATTCACTTCACCTGTACAACAATAACCAAATAATACTAAATAAAACACCACCAATATTGAAAGATATGTAGCCAAATCACACAAAATTATGAATAAAATATAAAGTCTACTACATGACATTACAATATCCCACCAAAAAATTCCTACATATAAATATTACCTACTGAAAACACGTTTATAAAATCACTAGTAAATTACGTTAAACCCTCAAAAGATGGCGTGCTACTATGAATTGCAGCATTTGTAGAATTATCACCAATGTATTGGCATATTATTTCGGCTTTAAAAGTATAAATTCGCGTATTACCGAGTGCGAGTTACCGATAAACAATTAAATTTCATAGTTCATCCATAAATTATAATCCATGGTCGGCGTGGTGTAAGTTATAGGAAATTTTCTATTCTAAATTTATTTTTTTGATGTGAAGCATCTATAGACGGAAGGTTGACGTGGAGACGCAAAACACAAACATTGCACTATTAACGAAATACTTGAAAACATTTGCAACCCTATCTGTTAAACATAAGATTGAAATTGTTTTGTCAGCCACTCATTCTGCTAGTGTTATGCGGCACGCGCCGACGACCTAGCGGTTTTTGATAAATGCCGCCAGAGACACCATGCCTGTCCCTAGTTGAATTTTTGTGCTTTGTATTTAATAAAAATGAATATTTATGTAATAAAATACATAGTCATTATTTATACAAATTTCTAATGCTTTATCTTTTCATTAGGCCATAGTTGATACCTGACGTAATCTGTTCTTTTATGCATATAACTTATATAAAACAATTGCGATGTTTCACATCTGCCAGGCGTGCCGTGACGGCTCCATTTTTATCTTTTAAAATTCAACAGTGTGCCAGCTTCTAAAAGCTCTCTATTTATTCACACTGTAAAAGAGTTTTCTTGTTATATTATATACTATCATGTACCGCGAGCTCATCCTATAAAGTAATAATATTACTTTAACATCACCCTAGCACCGAAATCTCCAATACATTACAAAGATTTAAACCTTGGAAATTGCCGAGCAATTATCGATTCAAATTACCACAAAAAATTTTGATGTACACATGTATCTACCATACCGTAAATAAAAAAATTATATTCCAGAAAATTGCACACCAAAAATTAATTATAAGTAACTACAAACTATATCTACCTCTAACACTTATTCGCCGCTTTGTACGCGGTTACGTAGATTTGCTTTGTCCCTTGGCAAGCTAGTAACAAAAAGCTATGAAGCCACGGACAAAGCTGATTTAATGTAAAGTCTAAATATATACAAATCCAGCGTCATGATGTTTATCCACAATGAACTTCGAAACTACTCAACCCGTCTTCATGAAATTCGACATTTATGTATAATTTGGTCCAACTTGAGAGGTAGCATAATTTATATATCGGTTAATGGCCTCAATAATTTTAAATTACAAATTAAATTATTGTCAATGTTGATTATTGTTACTAATTGTAAGTTTCACCAGTCTCGAACAAATGGCGCTTTAAATTAGTTTGTTGACAGGAAACTGTAGGACCGACTGTTATAAATACATCATAGATGGCGTGACGTTTCCATTTTGAATCTCTTTGTCAATTTTAATTCAACATGTAATAACTGAGCCACAGCAATACGTAGTCAGGTCACCTAGTAATTTATAATTTAAAACGCCAACTCTTATGCCTTGTACCCTTTAGGCGGGTGTGCATTCGACGTAAACCGAGAAATACAGCCGCATTTAGCCCGGCCGCAACCATTAGCGATATATCCACTGCATGCACGTTTTACCCACTTGAAACGTTTTATTCTAGAATTTCAATGGCGACAGTTACCATATAGAATTCTCTTTGCGTTCGTAACCCAAAGAGATAGTTTAAAAGTAATTTTAATTAGGTATAGATCGAATTTGAATTCCCTGGATATTTCTTAAAAAACGAATTATTATATTTTATCAACTGTGCAATACAATCTTCATAGTTTAAAGCAGTGGTGCTTAACTTTTTTGTAAAGGGGCCACAAACACGTTTCACTCATTGTATTGCGGGGCGCAAACTACAAATGTTTTGTATAAAAGTTTGTATAACATTTGAGATTAACTGTCCACATGTATTCTTATTTGTTTTCTTTATAGATTATTATTAGTATATTGTTATTTGATAAATAATAATATACTAATAATATAAATAATAAAATATATAATATAATAAGAATAATAAAAGATAAATAGTTTCTTCTCCTTATTTTTAGCATATTAAATATTTGACCCTGTATACACATAATAGAAAATTATTTTTAAGCAAACTATTTTAAAGTTAAGTATACTTTTAGAATTAAAATGTTAACAATTGCATTTAATGTTGTTTTTTATACGAAATAAGTATAAGATCTTACGTAAATACACAACGTTTTTTTTTTTAACCTTCCATGTTCGTAAATTATATTCTTATACATTAAAAAATCTTATATTTAATTTAATAAATGTATATATATATAAATATATAATATATGTATATAAATGAATACCTCCTACACTTCAACTATCAAGAATTTTGCTTGTATGCAGTAAAGGTGTCGCGTGACTTTGTAAAGAGTATGTAAATGTGTAGCTGAATAAAAAAGGTTGAGAGCCGCTGATCTAGTTCGCGACCACTAAAAACAAAATATGACAACCACAATGGTAGGAGTAGATATATCTTGTTACAAAATTCGCCTATATATGTCCAGCAATTTATCGAGGCGCTAGAACATATGTACAATCTCATACCGTACAATCAAAATGTCGAGCAGTTTGGCTGGTGGGATGTCAATCTGATGGCCGCTGGTTCAAACCCCGGCATGTTTTTGACGTGACAACGTCTTATAAATTGGTTTGCCGGGTGACACTTCAAGAAACTGCGTTACGCTCCGCTCACGTTATGCGCTCACAATGAGAGCGAGTGAGAGGCACGCGTCCCTTCCACTCGGGCATGGTTAGCCCGCCTAAGAGCGAGAGAGACTACTATACGAAAATTATTTTACCACTCAAAGTCGTTGTCACGTAAAACTTTCGCCCGTATACCGACTTTACAGGTAACCAATTTTAACCATTATTTTTTGGAGTTCGCGTACATTTACTAATTTAAATTGGTAAGACAGTCAGCTGATGGTGAAGAAAGACATCCTGGGGAAAGCTGGACCTGAGAAATGCTTTAGCTGTACCGCCGTACATATGTAGGAAAATGTAGAATTGGATCTCACAGAGTTTGTAGTCTTCAGTACGTCGTGGGACCCGTAGTGAATACGCCCATACCTTCATTCAGGAAGAAGCCCATGGCTCTGCAGTGGGTTACTTACAGGCCTATGATGATACCGCTAGTCACTTATATTTTATTTATATGTAACTCTATACTAATATTATAAAGAGGTAAAGTTTGTGAGTTAGTGACGTTATAGGGGGTAATCTCATGAACTACTACTAGTCGGATTTGAAAAATTCTTTCAATGTTATATAACTCATTTATCGGGGATGATTATAGGATTATATATCATATTATAAAGAGGTAAAGTTTGTGAGTTAGTGACGTTGTAGGGGTTAATCTCAGGAACTACTAGTCGGATTTGAAAAATTCTTTCAATGTTATATAGTGTTAACTACCCACTTCCGGTACCGCTCGTCATTCAAAACTCGAGATACTAGCGCTACATATTAGAGATACGCATTGATACTAGCGCCAAGCGCCAACATATAAGAGAGACACATTAACACTAACGCCATTTTATTACAGATACATAAATGAGAATTATTATAATTATATAGATTTCAACGAGTCATTTCAATAGGAATTGATATTGTTCATTTATTACTTGCACAACATTAGTTTTATGATAATAATAGTAATTGCTTTGACTTCAATAGTTTAACCTATAAAGGGCTAGATGTCTCTACTCTACACACATACACATACACATATTTCATATACATAAATAACATTGATATAACAATGATTTTATATAGAATTGATGTACGTAAATAATATTAATTTGTTCATTAATTATTATCTTTGTGTTACTTAAAACATATAGCAGAATTATAAGAAAATGGTAATTGCTTTGAGTTATATAGTTCGGCCTATAAAAGGTGACCCGATTAGGCCTCCCACGTCAGCGGCTCAAGCCTAGGTTCGATCCCTCGGTAGGGAGCCCTTGAGTGCGTTGCTTGCGCGATACGGTGATACACAAATATACATTACCGCTACAACACTACACGATCACCCCCACACACGTGCACGCCTACACGCTTACACATGAAAGTGGAAGGGTTTACTTTTTTTTTCCTTATCGAACTAAAAAGCTTTCAATTTTCCGATAGTAAATATATGGAAGAGTTGTTGAGGCGTGTATGCTTGGTACACATATACGGTTCAACAACTCATACATATATGAATAGTTAGCTAGTCTAGCTAAGATAGGTCGCGATTTTGCATGCAACAGGCAACAGCCAAGCCGAGGTGTGCCGTGCACCCTTGAGCTGGTTGCCATAATAAAATCGGCTGAGTGCCTTAAGCGCTCGCCTTAGTAGTCCGGTGAAGCTGTTAAGACCTTGATGGGTCAATAGCGTAGTCATTTCGAGAAAAAAAAAGCCTATAAAAGGCAAGATGTCAGTGTTATCTACGCATTCTTTTGTAAAAAGTACTGTAAGCCGTAACTCTGGGCAAATAAAGAGTGGAAGTAATTACTTAGTATTTATTGGCATCCTGACTGCATCGACTATGTCGTATAAAACCTGATAACAATAGCTCATTTAATGAGAATGATTATATGATATATATCATCACGCTAAGACTAATAGGTTCGGAGTACCAATGAAGAACGTTTAAAAATCAGGATTTTTTTCCTCGTGAGAGCTTCCGCTGCGTGTTAGCTTTAGCGCAAAATATCTATTCCACGCGAACGAAGTCGCGGGCAGAGGCTAGTTAATAATAAATTCAAAGTTGAATGAGGTTACCATAGCTCTATGATGAATATAAATTTCTATGCATCGAGGTTTTAAAATACAGAGAATCTTGATAGGTTAAAAATTAATAATTTTATTTAGCACAAGTATAGACATGTATAGACGTAGAAAACAATAGGGTTGGCAATATTGCTGCTACCTACTAATAAAATATTTATTTTTATTATTTGCAACACCTATTTCCCAACCAGTGGCATTCTTTTTTATAAAATTTGCTATCATGGCTTGATTATTGCACTTTTCTAGAGTTTCTTATTAACAAGAATTTGAGGCTGTGTGTAATATTTTGCAAATTTACACACATCAGGCCCTCATGTAGTTTGATACCCACTGACAAGGTATGGGCGTAATCGATTACTTTTGTAATCAGATTGAAAGAAACTATGATTACATCTAACTGGATTACGTTTAATCATGATTTTTGTGTAATCATTAATCGTGATTAAAGTAATTAGTAATCAAGATTATACGATTATTTGTATTCAATATTTTAGTAATAGTTTATACCGCTATCAATACTGTACCGCGACCGTACTCGCTTGTGAATAATTTCAAACATACCTGAAGATCTGAAATTCATCGATTGTGATGATTAATCTATTATTATTGAGGTAAATTTAAATTGATGACAAAGGTTGAATACGAATAAAGTTGATTTACACAATAAAAACTATGTCTTATTTCTACATTAATATTCTGATATTAATCAAAAAATGTAATCAAAATTATGATTACAGAGTAATAATCATTAATCTCTTGTATGATTACTTAGGTTAATTGAAATTGAAGATTACAAAATGTAATCATAATTTTTAATCATTAGTCTGATTGTAATTTGGCCAACACTGCGGCAGCTGATATAATCTATCAAAAGGTTATTCTGAGACGTAAAAAAATAGTTTAGTATCATTAAAAACTTATTTCGTTAGCTTCCTATTTTTTAAACATTTTTATACATTTGCATTAATTCCATTTGGTGTATTATCTGGTCTAAAGTCACATACTCCTTTTTTACTGTTTAATTATACCTTATGGATTGTATTTTTAGCATTATATAAGAGATACTTGCTGGTTATACTTTTATTGTAGCAATGATGGTTTAGTTGAGAGAGTGTTCGGAGACCACATCGATGAACGTAGATTCGAATCCTAGCAAACAAACATCGTAATGAAACCATAGCATGGTGATAAGGGTTTCTCTAAGCCCACCTGCCTAACTACCACCCTCAAGTCGTCACTAAGCATCTATCGGTATGTTCCGGCAACTGCAATTGAGAGCCAGCCAGCCAGCTAGATCTAGTATGTTAACCATCTTAAACCACACTGTAATGTCAGGTGAGATTGTAGACAAATGTACGTGTTAGTACAAAATAAATGAATATGCATTTTTATATTTATGTATGGTTTTTTTTTTAATTATTTATACAAAATCATCGAAAAAAACATTTATTTTCTTGCAAATGTGTCAACCCTAATGTGGACTCACACAAGCAAAGAACAATAAAAGTGAAAACAGAGTTGCCGGTTGACCGGCGCGGCAGTAACAAAGTTCTGGGACTTGCTTTATAATATACGAGATATTATATACTTGTAGTGTCAAAATGATTTATCAATTTCCTAGGATAATGCTTTCCAATGAGTTCATATTATTTCTAAGTATAAAACAATTTGCTATTTTTTTAATTGCCTACATCTATATATATATATATAGATATCTAATACCTTTAAACAAGCAATTCTTGTATATTTTTATATTGTTATATATTCAGCATCTCGGAAACGGTGTCATGTATTTCCGTGAAACTTAGTATGTAGATAGTTCCGGTGACGATAAATCAATCTACCTAGATTTTATTCATAGAAAACTTTTTTAACTAAGATTTCAGGCAATGAAAAAATATAGCTAGAATATAAAGGTAAATTTCATCGTCGCTGTCAAAACAAAAATAGCTCAGGTGTAAATCGGCTTCTTCAAAAATCCGGTTTAATCCCAGTTCGAATCCGAGTGACAGCAAATGAATTTTTTTTTGTCAAAAAATGTTAATTTTGTGAGACAAACAAAACATTTTATTTTGATTCAAAAATGTTTTTAAGAAACCGAGCGATCCTCTGTCGTCCAGGTACTATATATTTAATTACAATACGTATACAGTTTTAGTGAGGAACTTATAAACAGAGGCTTCCACTCGTTTTATTAGCCAGGAAAAAAATCAACTGCTCCCAATTTTCGAAGTGAAACTTGCTACGGGAAGGCTTTAAAATTCTGATCCGCAAACTTTTTGTGCGACAATAAATGGTGGAAGTAAGCATTGTGCCGGTTAGAGCGGAAACAACGTCTCGCTTACCTTCGGGTATTGGAGAACAGTGAGGCATACCCTCTTCTTACTTTCATTTTGAAGTTTTCACTTCTACCGCGTGTGAATTACACACATCTATTTTTTTATTGATAATACTAAAGCCCATCAATGGCTAGTAAATTAAATAATAAAAGGGTTGGTAAGCACAGAAAAAGAATGTACCGAATTATTTTATCCTGGCTTATGTATATATATTTTAGACCGCAGAGACAAAAATTCCATTCAAAGAGAATGAAGAAATTTAAATAAAAAACAAGGAAGAGAGGTTTTCTTAACCGTTTTCCCACTGCCTATTTATATATAGATACTAGGTTCTTCGTGTAGCTTTGCTTATGTTAATATGGATTTGTATCTCTTCATCAACATCATGAGAGAGCCACAGGCCTCTTCTTGAAGGATAGTCACCGTATCAACCCATAACGTATTGGGGATTTCAAACTTCGAGAAATTCACAGTTCTTAAAGTTAAGGCGGAAATTAACTTTTGAAGATAAAAAAAGGATTATCTCTCATCTTACGATTTAAAAAAAAAACATGTGTATAGTTCACATGCGGTAGAAGTGAAACTTTCAAAAAGGAAGCGCGAGAATAGCGTATGTCTTACTATTCTCCAACACTCGAAAGCAAGTGACACACATTGCTCAAACTCTACCCGACACAGTGTTTATCCACAACATTTTATCACACAAAAAGGTGGCGAATCAGAGTCTAAAAACTGTCCCACGTTACTTTCCCACATGGAGTAACACTACAAAAACTCTTATAAAAATAAATATCCGGAATCCTTAAAAAATCATGGATAATCTTGTTCGCAGTGTACGTAAACTGTTTTGCAACTATCTGAGAGTGAAAGCATTCGCATAACAGCCTCTTTGCCCACAACATTCTTAAGTACGGAGCTTGTCACACGTCATTATGGTAAGTTTTTTTTTAATCATATGTATTTATGTTCAATAATACATTGAACATCCACGACAGATGAAACTGACAAAAAAAATTGTGACAACTAATTGCGGACAATTTGCTGTTCAATTTGCCGTCCAATCGTTAGTAAGTTTATTAGTTTAACTAACGAGAAATATTTAGACTGGTTACCACCAAACAAATTGTGAAAAATAAAGCTTATAGGTTTGTTTTTTTTTTTATATATATTATAGCGGGCAAACGAACAAACGGGTCACCCGATGGTAGGTGATCACCGCTGTCTATAGACACTTGCAACACCGGGGGAGTCACAAGTGCGTTACCGGCCTTTAGGGGGAGGGGCAGGTAGGGAATGAGGAAGGGGAAGGGGAGGGTAGGTGAGTCTCCGGCTCTCTCACTGACCGAACGAAACGCAACAATGCAAGCACTGTTACTTCACATCGGTTTTCTGTGATACTACCCCGGGCGAGGCGACCCATTCGTGCTGAAAACAATAATAGCTTCAGCTTGGCTCTACCACTACAAAAGTTTTCTAGTAATTTCAAAACAATGGAGCGATAAATTTGATAAAGTCCAGTTAACATTATATTTACCAACAGGGAGCCTCGCAGAGTGACCATGCGCCTTTGGGCAAAGTCGACCTCGTGAACAGAATCAAGGCTCGAGTTGCTTCAGCAGACCCTCAAAAAGCAAGAGAACTTGGTGGCGTTTTCCTTTTCAACATCATCAAAGGAACTGCAGTATATTCTTGGAGTGAGTCTGTACCAAAGATTTTATAATAAACTAGCTGCACCCGCGGATTCGTCTGTGTGATACTTTATATAAAAACAGTGATTAATAAAGTTGAAGTCGTTGAAGTTGAAGTTCTTGAAGTCGATGCGGTAACGAATTCCATAATCATATGGCAGTTATTGTGAAGGAGTTCGAATATACATTAGATCTGTGCTGAGTTATCTCCAGAGTTTAACGACGAAGACGAAGAACGAAGATCTGGTCCATGAGCCGTTAGGAATATGAATCGTTCCTGGAGGTATTGTGGAGAGTCTTTGTTTCTTTAAAATCAGTCCATTAATCAAAAATTATTCTAAACATTTTTTTTACATTAAAAACCATACGTACGTAAGCGCGGGTACAGCTAGTATAAAATAAAGGTTAGGAATAAATGTCTATGACCAAAAAATAGCTGCTTGTGTTATGAAGAATACATTACTATTGAACGCGTGAATCTCGATTGTACGAGTAAGTGTATCCGAAAGTATTAGGAAACCGTTAGAATAATTTAAGCCATCTGTTTAATCAATCTCGAGGTCAGACGATGAATCTTTTGCATACAAACTGACATCATTAAATACAGTTACATTCGAATGTTAAGTGATTGATCAGGTCATGATGATATTCCTATCAGTATTAGATTTTACAATTCCTTATTAAAAGCCCGTGTTATTATTTTTACCAGTACACTATTTGGTCACTACACTGTGCTTAATGGTAAACGAAATTTAAAAAAACAGCTATCACAAAGAGATTTACATTCCATCGCAAGTCATTACCCGTCCTACCGTCCTGCAAGCCTCTCTGCAGCTAGATATACAATGTAGGTCGAAAATCGATAAAATAAAAGTCTATTATAAGGGGTCATTACATATGAGAGTGGGAATTAAGCCGTGTACAGGCACCTAACACTCCACTTGGTTTTACTATCGCGGTTGTGGTAGCTGATGTATAGTACCTACGTACCAACCTGACACAACTGTCGTATCGTTCCTCCTCCGTGTCAGAAACAATGCATATTTCCATCACCAACCGCAAACCCCCGGCCCACACTGGGCTGAAAATCGGCTTTCATAGACTTAGGGACTTTTATTTTTAAGTGTTATTTTTTTTGCTTGGAATAGATTCAGTAGAGTATTATTATACTCATATATTCACTTGAGTTAATTTGGCTTAAAATTTAACAAGTCATAGTTTATTTACGGAAATTTTGTATGAAGCTGACATGAAAAACTAGGATATCTCTGGAAGCGCAAAGAAAACCATAATATCCTTTCATACGATTATAGTACTAATTATTTATGATTTTTTGACATACTTCATATCACTGTCACGACTGCGATTTTTTTTTTTTAAATGGTCAAATATTTTATTTCTTTCTTTTGTGACTTGGATATTTTTTTAGTGTTTATAATTAGAGTTAACGTGTTACAAAATTGTATTATCATATTCTCTAGCATTATTTTAGAACAAAAAACTATCTATTAAGATTTTTTTTCAGAATTAATAAATCTTTCTGAATTAATGAATTCTGAATGAATGGCCATAAATTATATAGTTTATAAACATATTTTGGCTTTGTGATGCTTAAAAATCAGAATAATCTATTCAGTTACGAAGCATAGTTTGAGGACTCATAATTCAATTGGACAACTTTTCTGAGGAAGATAGTGTTACACTAAAACAACTTTGTCTAAGGTTCACTTGACCTTTAGAGAAAACGAAGAACGATTATCGTTATACTGAGATTTTTAGACACAATTACAAAAAATGACTAAAAGTAATGTATATTACTAATATATATTATATAATGTAAAAAATGTATATTGAAAGCTGTAAAAATTGACGAAAAGATCAAGAAACAAGATCCTTCAGTAGTTTTTCACTCAAAATAGCAATAGTTTTGACTTTAACCTTAAAACTATCTAAGCAGAAAACAGCTATTAGAGCAGGTGGTAAAGACAATCATTTATCTTTCTATAAGGTACAATAATCCAAACTTTAGGATTGCAGAGTTTTTGGATGTGTTCAACATAGAGCCGAATTCAAAATAAAAGTCCGATAAAGTGACACATTTTACTATCTTATTACATCTTTATCTTCTAATTTACTTTTTTATCATATTTTATTGACTTATTGATTCTACGTACTGTTATAGGGATCTCAAAAATCCCTTTAAAAAAAAGATTTATTCACTTAAGTAAATGTATTTATTAATTAACGAAAATTTGTTCACTTAATTAAAATTATTTAACACTGAATAACTAATTAATGATCTAAAGTGTTATGGACCGAGGCTTGGAATTATCTGAGATTGACTGGGTGGTAATGTGGGCTGTGTAAGTACTCGGAAAGTGATAACGCTAGGTACTGGATAGGAAGGGGTATAGATCTGGGGTGTCGGAGAAAGATCAGCATATTAGGGTATATGGGTAGGATATAACAGTACGTCATTAAAGACATTATTTACTTGTTACTGTAGATTTTTACTTTTTGGGATGCATTTTCTTGAATTTCATAAATTAAAAAAAATTTTAGCATCACGCCAATAATCCACACTTTTCAATTCTGTGTACATTTTTTATCAATAATTAATTTTAGCTAGTCTAGATAGTTGTTATATGTATTATGTATGTGTAACATATAGTTACTGTATTATAGATTTAAAATATACAAATTTTGTAAGGCACTAATTCGTCTTTGTTAACATACTTCTCGATTATTGTATCTTCTTCATTTTGCTAAGGTCATTAATAATATATGTTTCTATATTTATTGCCACTATAATGTTTTGATTCTTTTTTTTTTTGAGAATTAGATAGACTAGACATGAAACATTCAGATCTCAAGGTATTGAAAATCATTCAAGTCAAAAATAATAAAATAAAATATATGACCTTTTTTTTTAAAAAAAAATCGCAGTCGTGACATTGATATGAAGTATGTCAAAAAATTATAAATAATTAGTACTATAACCGTATGAAAGGATATTATGGTTTTCTTTGCGCTTCCAAAGATATCCTGGTTTTTCATGTCAGCTCCATACAAAATTTGCGTAAATAAAATATAACTTGTTAAATTTTAAGCCAAATTAACTCAAGTGAATATATGAGTATAATAATAGTCTACTGAAGTTAATCCAAGCAAAAATAACAACACTTAAAATTAAAAGTCCCCAAGTCTATGAAAGCCGATTTGCAGCCCAGTGTGCGGCCCCAGAAGAAAAAGATGGTCGGTTACTTTCAATCCCGCACACTCATCGCAACCTTCTCCTTCAATCTCTAAAGTCTGGGTCCAACCCTAAACAAATGAGGAATTAAATAAAGCACATAACCAAGAAATGTTAATTATGTAGTTAGTATTAATACATATTACATGAGCTTTATGAGTAATTTTTTGCGTTAAATTTAACCAAAACTCACCAAAGACAAGGGTATGAAATATTTAAAAAGACGTCCATCGGTGCAGCGTCCACACATTACCACTAAAATATAGTAATTTCACATCCAAATAAATGACTTCCACTGTGTACCTCTTTCCAGCGCTGGACCTTAACAAAGTGACGGTGTACGAAGGTGAGCCTGATGAAGACCCAGACACGACTTTCACGTTAAACGAGCACTATTTCAAGCAGTTGGTCCAAGGTCGTGAAGACCCGAGGGTTATAATGCAGGCCGGGAGATGCTCCGTCACTGGTGACGTTATGAGAGCAATGAAACTTGAACCTTATATTAAACTTGAATAGGATACATTAGTAAATGCTTTAAATGTACCTATATTTAATTCCCGGATGCACAGAAAGAAAGAGGCTAATTTTATTCGAGAATACATGTATATTTCTTTAATGCTTTATGTAGCATAGACTGTTTAATGGATTATAATATATGAGGTGTCGTGAGATTTATCTTAATTGTAGGAATTAGATAGGCCAATACAATACCATGGCCATACAATATTTTAAAATAACCTGTATATATCAGAAAAGGGAAGATATTTTTTTTTTACCTTTTTACCTTACCTATATATACTTGTTTAATATAAGTACTATTCCGTTGAAATATAGTGAAATACGATTCGATCTTTGAATATCGTAGAGTGACAGGAAAAATATATGAGTTTTCCTGTCGTACTCAATTAAATAAACAGCGCGCTTAAAAAGCGACCTACGAAATCATTAATTTTACAGTTTTTTTTTTCCTTAATTCTCCTTATTATATGTGATTATTATCTATCCATACCAGTTACTGTAAGTAGTATACTGCTAAAATCCAGTTAACGCACGATTCGATACTTCAATATCGTAGACTGACAGGAAGAAGATATGAGTTTTCCTGTCACCTTACAATATATTTAACCAGTCTAGCCCTAAATGGATAAATTAAATTATTATAACAAATACGACATTAATCTGATTATACGTAAAGCGAACAAAGTACTTTGTTATTTTAAAGAATTGTAAAGAAATATCTACCGTTGTGTTTGTAGTATCTATTATAATTTTTAGCATCGTAAAAGGTAAATAGTTATGTTAGGTAAATAGTTGTCTAATGATGTTAGATAGAATAAACATTTGAGATCTTATAATAATCTTGTTTTATTTTAATTATTTTATCTTTTAATGCACACGACTTTGTTCTATTGAATATGTTTTTTTTTTTTTTTAATATATCTTAAATGTCACCTCCTTCCTTACTGAGTTATTTCTGTTAAATTTTATTGTTACCGTGTTTTATAATTATATATTTTATTGCTTTAATGGAAAAATAATTGATATGTGATAATATTCTTATCATCTGTCAGTATAAGTCTTGTCATAATCGGTTCAGCCTCCGATATTAGCAAAAACAATAATAATGTACAGATTATGTATTGAGACATGTAATTAATGCATTAATTGGTTGGTTTTGGAATCTTGGAAACCTTCAATAATTTTACTATAACTCAAATATTAATTACGAGAAATAATAAAAAGGCGTGCGGAAAACCTACAATAATTTTACTATAACTCAAATATAATTTACGAGAGATAATAAAAAGGCGTGCGGATAGCCTACAACGATTTTACTATAACTCAAAAATAATTTACGAGAGATAATAAAAAGGCATGCGGAAAACCTACAATAATTTTACTATAACTCAAATATTAATTACGAGAAATAATAAAAGGGCGTGCGGAAAACCTACAATAATTTTACCATAACTGAAATATTAGTTACGAGAAATAATAAAAAGGCGTGCGGAAAACCTACAATAATTTTACTATAACTCAAATTTT
>JACEII010000006.1:9278437-9304704 GCA_014332785.1 Antheraea mylitta
AAAGGCGTGCGGAAAACCTACAATAATTTTACTATAACTCAAATTTTAATTCCGGGGAAAAATATAAAGGCGTGCGGAAAACCTACAATAATTTTACTATAACTCAAATTTTAATTACGGGGAAAAATATATAAGGCGTGCAGAATCATGGACACGGTGTTGATATATTGTAAATCGTTCAAAAATTCTAAGCCAAAAAGGTCATCGTTTTCCACGTAAATAAAAATACACAAACAAAAACATTAGGTAGACCTCTTACGACTATCATATACTAGTAAGTTAATTAAAAATCGCGGAGATAATTCATAGACTTTTTTAATATTCCTTTTAACTCGTAAACTCGAGTTCCACGTTAGAATGTGCTTGTTATTAGATATGTAAGCTAGGAATGGCTATTTATGGTTATGTCTGGAATGGCTAACTACAAATCGATTTTTAGATATAGAAAAACTACACTATAAAATCGTGACTCGATTTTTTCTATTTCGATAAAAATAAAGCTAGACAATAATTTATGATTTAGTAAAAAAATTACCAGATCGATTTTTGAATAACCTCTTAGTCCACGATTTTTTCATGAATCGATTCCACAGACCATAACTCGGGTTGATTTAAAAGTCGTTTTTCTTTTTGCGAAGAATCGCTATCCCTAATGTCGACTTAAATATAAGAGTAATTTTATTTTATTGAAATTGGTTCGGTCTATCGATAAGATCGATCGAATAAGATCGATCGAAGATCGATAAGATATTCTAATTTTAATGACGACGCGTCTTAAGTACGAGACAAAAATAGATAATAATTAGACTTAATATATTGAAATGACTTTTTTACTTACTGTTCTGTACATCAGGTTCCACACGGACGAAGTCGCAGGCACAGCCAGTTATAAATATATACTCCTTCACAAGGAGATTTACATGTTGAACGGAGGAAGTAGTTATATTGATCATAAACAAGAAAAGTACCTAATAAAATTTCATTTTCCATAAATGCTAGTTTATACGTGGACATCTCACGAGAACTGGTTCCAAACGGTAACAGAGTTCATTGACAGAGGCCTCGGTCAATCACTTCGAGGCCCTGACATTAAAAATCGGCACATAAAACATATCAGAACACTATGCCACTTGCGAGGTTAGTAGAAATATTTTAATCAAATTCAAAATACTTTATTCAATTTAGGCCTTGAGAAGGCGCTTATGAAAGCTACTATCGGTGCGGACAACAACCCAGACATCGAGAAGATCCGGCAACAAACTCGAAAAGGTTTATCTTTTCATTATACCTAACATAGCACAGCATATTTTTATAGACATATACTGTTACATTCGCTTTTGGCGAATGTACAAAGGTATCATTTCCAGACGTCGTCATCGTTCACATATTGATGCACTCTATAATAGCCTTTAAACATTAAAACCTGCTTGACATGGTGCTTGAACCTTCAATTTGGTAAATCGGTAATGCGGGGTGGTAGGGTTATACAGCCCGACTGGGTCGCAACCACCATGTATATGGCGAAAAAGCCCGTCATAGTGACTCGCTTTTGCGCGTCGCGTTTCGGGATCAGCCTGTGCATATCCAGTACCGGGTGACTTTCGTCATTATGGCCGGCATGACAGCGGCGACCGGCGATGGATGATCTGTCTCTCGGTGGTCGCCACTGTTTTTGGATTGTATTATGCTTACCATCAGGTATAATGCAGTCACTTTGTCGTGCTACAATAAAAAAAAAAAAATGTGGTTTGGACTTGGTTATGAAATCTAACACTATTACCTAAAAACCTACTACTGGTCTTACTAATCCTGAATATGGAGTTACCTGTTTGTCATTGCTTCTAATATTTAAATTATGTAAGTCTTTGCAATGTATTGGGAGGGCAGAGTTAAGATACCGAATTCCTGATACCTTGTCTTTAATGATTCGCGATTAATAAACCAGTCATGACTGGTTTATCATTACATAGTACAAAATAAAGTCCCCTAGCGTGTTTTGTCTGTCTGTCGTGATAAATTCAAAAATTACTAAACGAATTTTCATGCAGTTTTCACCAGTAGATAATTTGTTAAGGATTTTTTTTATATTCAGAGCGAGACAACGTCTGCCAGACCCCTTTTTCTTTCTTCATGGGGAAATCCACACCCCATGTTACCTTTTTAAACCTTTTGGCCGGGAGAGGAGGGACTGTCTAATCGACACTACGTCTGCTCCTCCGATAGGTATTGTTCTCTTCAAGGGACCCAAATGCGGCCGAGATGTCAAGATGGTAGACCCCTCGAGGGGAGTGGGTGTTGGGCCGCCTCTGACAAACTGAGGGAGTCGCATCGGCACAATGCACCTGACATGCCCGTGTCCATCGTCCCCAGGCCCCAACTACGGCGGCCGGAGATCATTTGTCAGACCCCCTAGGTATATTTATATATGTGTGGTCGCAATCCATTCTTGAATCTAGCAAAGGAAGAGATCTTGTGTCAAACGGCGCAGTTCCTAATAAAAACACTGTTACAAATTCTCAATTTGAAAACAGATTATAGGCGCGCGATTATTTTAGTATTTTACTTCAATATAGATATTACAAATTGGTTGCTATTTTATAAAAGTAATTATTTATATTTATTCTGTTTTCTTCGTACAGGTTTTATCGCATTCTTGTGATGACCATAAGGTAGCGTGTTTTATATGTATATCCAGTTATGTTAACTTGAAACCAAAATAACTTTACACACGACTTTATCGAGCGTCCCATGAGATCTTTAACCAGAATAAATTTCTCAATGTTAATGGGTATTAAAATAAAGGAAGTCGCAAGAATATATACAGCACCTGTCGATGGGTAAAACACGTTTATTCTTAGTGTTTTTCTAGTTTTTGTAGATTCTTTATGCCACTTTAAATACTAAGCTGTTTTCTGTATGCGAATTAAAAGCTCTAGCGGAAAACATTCGTAGGAAAATATGTACGGAATTTTATACGGACAATAATTGGAATATAGTGCTTAAACAGAGGATTTATAGAGACGGATAGACGTGTGATCTATTACGTTTTCCTTTCAATTTTCGACGACTAAGAAGCTACTCGTAAGATTAGTTCAACGTTATCATTTCAGCCTGTAACAGTCCCACTACAGGCTCATAGGCCTTTTCCCGAAGGGGCATAATCACCACGCCAGCTACAAGAACATTCGTCAGGTTCAGGTTTCTACATGATGTTCATTGTCAGCCGATATCGTTACGAATTTGAATTAGTAAATGAATGAGAATTCCGAGAAATAGGTTTTACTGTACGATAGAAATGAAACTTCAACAAGGAAACATTATAAGGGGTGTAAGGGGTGTCGAGTAACATCTTAAGACTTGAGACACCCAAGCCAACCTCACCTGCACGTGGTGCACCCTGCTGATCAACGAACGAGGCAATGGCGATAGCGGGGTGGTAGGGTTTTACAGCCCGACTGGGTCGCAACAACCATGCATATGGCGAAAAGCCCGTCATAGTGACTCGCTTTTGCGCGTCGCGTTTCGGGATCAGCCTGTGCATATCCAGTACCGGGTGACTTTCGTCATTATGGCGGGCATGACAGCGGCGACCGGCGATGGATAATCTGTCTCTCGGTGGTTGCCGATGTTTTTGGATTGTACTATGCTTAACATTAGGCATAGTGCAGTCACTGTGTCGTACTTCGATAAAAAAAAAAAAATTCATCAACCAGTTTTGAATAGCATAGGTTATGTTCAGTGATCGCCACGTAGTACACGCAAGCACGGACAGTGAGGTATAGAGAAAGCGAGAAGAGTGCCTCACTGTTCCCCAAGACTCCAAAGCAAGCGAGACACTGTTCCCACTCTAACCGACACAGTGTTTACCCCCCCCTACTACATCGTCACACAAGAAAGTTACGAATCAGAATTTCAAGACCATAACAAGTCACATTTTTGGAAATTCATTACTATAAACCACTTGGACACCACGAATTCGTCTTCGCTAATTTCGATACCGGAGTAAGAACGCTGTGCGATAGAGAGAGCGCTTTACAAAACTGAAGCGCCGACATGTCAAATCAAGTATCGGGTACTCTATATAATATAAATACTTAATAATTTAAACGGTTTAAAATAAGAAACACTTGTAAACATTAATGATTTATGCCACATCCTTTTTAGCCATTGTTCTTATTTATTTATATACCATTATGTTAAGCAATTTACCAAGATATAATTTTCTGAGAAATCAACCTAATTAATACTCAAACAAACATGCAAAAGTTTTTATACTTCTATTAAAATTAAACAAGTTCTATATTTTTTTAGCAATTACCCACTTCTTGTGTCCTTTTGCGATAATGAACATAATTTATCGAGTGACTGGTGGAATGGCTTCTAAAGAAGTTTAAGGACGACAGCCCTAACCCATGGACAAGTACTAATATGCATTCGGAGTACTGTCACGCAGAGAAGTGTTTCATTCACAATGTTTTCAATTTTTGAAGTGAGTCTATAGGTGCATTAAGCGGTATTTTTGGAAGGAGGTAAAATTATCATTTCGCGTCACGACATGTTAGTAAACCTCTTTTTTTCGAACCGACTACGCTATTGACCTAGCAAGGTTTTAACAGCTTCACCGGACCACGAGTGTTAGTAAAGCGTGCGCGGCTTGCGTCAGATTAGTGACGCGTATGTATGATTAATTAATTAATTGTATACACTTCTATATATTTATTGTTTGGAGTGCCAATAGTTGTGTTTGTAGGTGGTAGAGCCACGCTGATGTTACTGCTAGTTTCAGCATGAATGGGTCGGCTCACCCGGGGTAGTACCACACGACCCACAGAAACATTGACGTCAAGTATCAGTGCTTGCATTGTTGCGTTTCATTCGGTCAGTGAGAGCGCCGGAGACCCACATCCCTTCTTCCTCCCCCTCCCCCAAACATAGGCTGGCAACGCACTTGCGACTCCCCTGGTGTCGCTTGTGTCCATGGACACATTGCCTCGTATGATATAAAAAATAAATGTAAAAAAAACAGACTATAGTCAATAATTTAAATATACTAATTATGAAATTTAAATAATTGATTTAAAAATTCAAAAGAGAACACATTGTTGTGAGTTTTCACTTTTGACCAATGTGTATTAGACGACTATTGTTCTCTTTTCAATTTAAATGTTTGAAAAACTTAAACCTCCGAGGACAACTTAATGTGAAGTATCGATATTTGATTAAAAAAGAATTATCTTATTTACTTTAGTTTATATAAAAAAAAAATTACTTCAGCTTATGTCATTTTATGTACAAAACTAGTACGTACGTTTTCAGTAACATTGCGACTTAATTCAGTCTTATGCTGATTGTCCTAGTGCATGATGCTGTTATTTCGTCTGTATTAAAAGTCAAAATGATTCTATAAAATCTTAAATAAAACAGTGAATTGACTATGAACTTTGTAAAATGATTAGTTAAACATTTTCATGTTTTTTTTTTCTCGAACTGACTACGCTATTAAGGCGAGCGCTTAAGGCACTCAGGCAATTTTGTTTAGGTAGCATGCTCAAGGGTGCACGGCACACATACAATTAAAATTGCATGATACAAAAACACAACATGCAATCCGGAAAGATTTATTTTCATGTTACAAATGATGATATGTTCTACAATGTCCAAATAGTAATTTAAGTATGGTACTACTAATTCCTACTTTTAAAACTGACTTAATTATTATTATTCTCGTTTTTTTTTTCTCAAACTGACTTCGGTATTGATCTGGCAAGATGTTAACAGCTTCACCGGACTACAACTTAGAGCACGTCCATTTATTTTTAAGAAAGATTATAAGTCGAACGCGTAAACATCTTAAAAGTTTAAACGCATTTTCCCAAAAAAATGTCTTATAATATAAAATAATGGGATTAACGGAAGATGTGTAGAAAATTGATTTAGAATTCTACGAATATATTTATTATGTTTTTAGAATCATAAAACAAAAATTTATTTCTTACAAATATAAATTATCACAGTGTCAACTAAAGTTGGAATAATTAACTGAATATTGATAAAAAGAAGTTTAATGCAAAAAATCGTACTGATTGAATTGTTTTATGCTTTACGTGGGGTCCCGGTGGACATTGCCCTGCCCTGATAATAAAAAAGTTTTGACATATTATATAACTAAATCTTCCTCATGAATTAGCTTACCTACTGATGAAAACCGCATAGAAATCCATTCAGTAGTTTTTGAGCTTATCGCGAACAGACAGACGCGGCAAAGGACGGTACTTCATATTAAATGCACTGCAGCTTGCGATGTCTTTCTTTCACAAGTCAAACCTAACCTAACCAATTTATTTATATCAATTTTCCCGTCTTGGTTCGGTGCGATGCCGTTTTAACGTTATGTGTCATTTCCGAACAATCATTGGTAATTTTGTTTATTACCAACTTGATGATTTTTAAGTTAAAACAAAACAGTTTTTAGACTTCCGAAAAAGGATAACGAGAACCGGTCGCGGCGGCTGTCGACAAGCACGGTGCATTTAATACGAAAGTACCCATAGGACTTTCTTTTATCACATGTAGTAATTTTATAAATCAAATTTTTATGACATTATTTATTTTTTTCTATAACATTTGTTACCTTTTAAATAATAATAGATTGAATTTGTGTTAGGGTTTTGCAATATTCTTTTACATGCGGACGCCAAAACATATAAAGTAAAATATTTGCGAAACACTTGTGTTCGCGATTATACCTGTATATCAAGTGGCGAAGTCTTGGAAACGGTTTATTTATTCTATCATATTCAATTCTCATTTCTGATTCGTCGTCAACACACAGCGGTCGGCTTCGTTAACTATTGTCTCTTAGTCTATGAGAATACAAGTGTAGTGTTAAAATGAACGGGAAGATTCTGCTCATTATATTCACTGCTACGATTGTCGGGTGTCAAGGTGAGTTTTTTTTACAAATATGTTCTGTTATTCAGCATTTTTCTGAAATTTATAGAGAGATCTAAGATCAAATTTATAAATCGTCATCGCGTCTTTAAAAACCATGGAATAAAAATCATGTTTTAATTGAAACAACGTATCGTAGAAAAATTCTAGTTTTACAAGATCTTTTTGATATATATTGTTCCTTTTATTTGTGGTATAATTTTTGTACCGAGTTATGTGTTTAATTAAATTTGTTTCGTAAATTATTCATCAGGTTTTAGACCCGCAACAACGTAATAATACATCGAATACAATTAAAATAATCTGTATCTAAAATTACCAACTTGCAACGAAATTTTTAAGCATTTAAGCGTATCATAGATTAAAAATGACATTGTTTGAAAGATATATTTACATGAAAATATAATCTATCTAACATTGGACAGAGTATATGAGAAACATATTTACCGTTGTTTACAAGATTTGTCGTAAATTAGGTGCGGAACCAAGCAACTACGACATAAGCAGAAACAAAGTAAACGGTACGTCCCCATATCTAATTGTTTTATGCTTTTTCAATTATACTTACATTGGTCATTTAATTAAACGCATGTTGTTCATGTCATATGCATTCGCATATCTCAAAAAAACAGTTCATGTTCAATATAAGTTAGTGTTAGGTTTTATACCAAAGTCCCAAAGCAAATTACAGATTTGCCGGATAGTGAGTTCAAGGACCATGTCAAGTGGGTTTTAATGTCTAAATGCTTATTATAGTGGGGATCAATATGAGAACAATGGTGACGTCTGGAAATGATGGCAATCTCTGTGCATCCACCAAAAAGAAATTTAACTATTTGTTTCTAAAAATATGTATCATGAAAGATAAACCAAATCGAGTTTGTTGATGGTTTTTCTCGATGAGTGGCTTGTTTGCCCGAGCCGGTGGTAGCTTTGACATTCATAGGCGCCTTCTCAGGGCCTAAATTGAATATTTTTTTATTTTTTCTATTTAATTGTTTTGTTAAATGAGTGTTATGTTTTAGGATATTCATTAAAATATAATGCTGTGAACAGTCATTTTATCCAACATTAAATGTAAAACGCAATCAAAATATTTAACTCAATAAGGATTAATATTGTTTTGATCAAAGCAACCTATTATTTTTAACAGTATGTAATAAATTAAAATTATTATTATGGTATCTAATAAATAAATAATATATCTCCTTAGCAGTGGCGTAACGATAGGGTGGCAGAGCTGGCAAAATTCCACGGGCCCCCGACCCAAGAGGGCCCCAGTCCAAGAGGCCGCGAGTCCAAAAGTATTTTTTTACATTGTACCTGAGCATTTTATTTTATTTGAAAAGTATATCTTTATAAGTTCTGGTTAAAATCCAAAGTGAGACAACTAAAAACCATAATACAATTGAGTTCGTTGAGAATCTCGAAGTTTATTAAAATTAAACTGAGTACAACGTGACGATTTTTACTGATAGGTCCCATCAAAAGAATTTGCCACGGGCCCCAGATGGTAAAGTTACGCCACTGCTCCTTAGGAGGAAATATATAGGCATTTTAAAGATATACGATTCTTTAAGTTTTCTTTTTGAGATTGTAATGATCACCGGTTAATGTATGACACCGATAGATGTCACTAGTTGTGACGTTAGCGATTGATATTTATTAGGTGATGAGGAGTGGGTATTAGGAAGAAAGAATAAAAAAGTTAATGAGCGTTGGGAGAGACGTCTAAAATGATTGTTTAGTAGTTTGTGCACTATGGTAATAATAAAGTAACTGAATGGGCTGGTGGGACCGTGTGAATAGGTCCCACCAGGATATGCGATATAAACAACAGAAAGCGAAAGAACGGTTGGTGACCTTGCCTATAAATAAATAAGATAAGAACCCCAAATAATAAGCGTGGACTAATCTACAACTCAGCACCTTATACGGAGCAGCGGCGTCTTAGGCGAAATGTGCGGTCTGGTGGATTGTTAAAAATATCGCTTCAAGCGGGTGGTGTAAATATTATAAGCAATTTGCGTTATACTTATTCAAATTCGGACACCATAAAATTTTTCAATGCGTTCACACAATATATTTTTAAAGCGGTGCCAAAACGAGGCGGCGCGGCGTAGCGATGTTAATATGTAAACGTCAATTTTAAATTATTCTTTTTTTTACTTTAACTTTATTTTTAGCAATCAATCTTTCTGATTATTACTGCCATTGTCACGTAGTCAATAATATTACAAGCGTCGTACGATCATTACAATATTAAGCGTCGTGTGAATCAATATTCTAACAAGATAGTGGATCCCTTGTACCGTGAACCTTCCAGGGAGTTTTTCTGGCATCTCAGAATTTCATGCTCCATGGTATTATTTTCCATTCACTTCACTAATGCACAATAAACTAACTACATTACGTAAAACACCACCAAATTTACAAAATATAGAGTCAAATAACACAAGATTATGAATAAATTATAAAATCCACTACATGACAGATTAAAATCGCGCAAAAACTCCCAAAATTATTATTTTTCTTGTTATTTGAATTTTATTCTTTTTTGTCATCCTGACGTCCAAAAAAATCCTACCTAGTGCGTCTGCATACTCCGTACTAAATCAATGAAAAGACCAGAAACTCATCTCATTATCTGGAGCGCAGTTATTAAATTTATTTCTAAGCGGCCAGCAACCAGTAACCTTAAATGATCACAGTTTTGACAACAGATATATTAGTGAATCCCATTCGATACGGGCTTCGCTACATCTCTTTCTTACAATAAGTTCCAGGTTCCATAATAACAATGTAAATCTAACATGTCTGTACTTTTAAGATTTCTGTGAAAAAAAATATTGTAGGTGACGTTTCCAAAAAAACTACGTGTTTTAAGTTATGTCTTTATTACGAGTGTCATATACAGAGCGGCCAAAAAGATTGACGCAAATTATTCAGAGCTTTAATAATATAATTTTTTTTTTTCTCGAACTGACTACGCTATTGACCTAGCAAGGTCTTAACAGCTTCACCGGACTACTAAGGCGAGCGCTTAAGGCACTCAGTCGATTTTAAATAATAAAACAATTCAACCGGTACGATTTTTTTGTATTCAACTTTTTTTATCAATATCCAACTAATTATTTCAACTTCCGTTGAAGTTCTAATTCCGCATACAAGTTAAGAACGTAATGTATCGTTCGATAAAAAATTAAAGGAAATGAATCTAGTTATATTCCCACAGACTTCATACACACGCCTAAACTCCGTTAAGCTTACCTAGTGTTCTCCGAACAGGACGGGAGTAGACGCTAGGTCAGCATACCACAATAACCGATGTGAGAAACAAGTTAAGGTTTCTCGAAAGAGTCTAGCATCGTCTCTCGTAAGCTTAAGACATAGTTTTAGAGGTCTCAAAATCGACCAAGTTAGTTTTAAGTATAATTCTTTGTCTAAAATCGACATTATAGTAATAAACGATCTAAAATCGACTATTCGTTTTTAAAAAGACAATCCCAACGCTTCCGTTTTTTTTTTTTATATTTTGTTTGCTTATATGTAGTTTTTTTTTTTTTTTTAACGTAAAAAACGTATTCCTTTATATATATATATATACATTTTTTTTTATTATTTTTTTAAATATTCACTGTTTAATTATTATTATTAACGCTTATTATGCTATTACGCTTCCGAACTTAACTATCTATAGTGGTATTATCAAGTTAAAGAGACTTTATTTGTTTGAACTACAACGAACAGTGGTGGTGGCAACAACACAGGCCAGGGCATCTAACCTAGACAGTCGACTTTATTTAAATTGTCTAGAGGTAGATACTCCTTTTATACAAATTGCCTCAACACACATGCACACATACACAAGTAGGTACACATATGGTGGAAGGGATATATTTTTTCTCTAATTGAACTGAATTAGTTTAGTTTAACTTAGTTTTCTGATACGAAATATATGTATATGTTACTGAAGTACACACGACTGATACACATGTGTATCACACTAATTCCTAGGTGTATAGTAGTCCTATTCCTAGTTCCTTAGTAGTCCCGTGAAGCTGTGAAGAGTTGTAAAGCAAATAGCTTAGTACGTAAAAGAAAGGTTCTTCTTTAAAATTAATACCGACAGTATTCCTTTATAATCGAGATCGGCTCACTCCCCTGATAACCTTCACCTCCGCTGTTGCCGATGTTAACAAAGCTTCACAGTTATTACCCACCACAGATATAGAAGCACTGATTGTCATGCCGCGGCGATATACGTATAATACCGAAGAGTGAGTGAGTTCTAGTGCGAGTGACGGGCACTGACCAATCATCTACGACTTTCATTTCATACATAGCACTGCCGGCCTGGCGGACCTTGTCATACCTTTATAATAAAAAAATCATAAAATTTACCCGCAGCGCCACCTACCGGCCCCAATTGTGAATTTAAACCATTTTGAATCCACCTGAGCACCCACAAAAGTTTCATTAAAATATTTTTAGCTATTTAGGAGATTTTTTTTTTAATGAAAACGCTGTTGACCTGGAAAGGTATTTACAGCTTCACCGATATTTAGGAGGTGTTCAATCACATATACACGAAAAGAAGACTTATAATATATACATTATAACCAATATGTTATTATGGTGTATAAACTGTATTACTATAAAGTTTTATCAAAATTCATTCAGTCGTTTTTGCGTGAAAATGTGACAACCAAACTTTTTAACAAACTGTCTCGTTTAAAGGGTTTATTGAAGAAAGTTTTTTCAAATATCATACTGCGACCCTCAGTTTGCGAGCATTGCTTACTTTTGCTAACCGGAGCGATTAAGTGAGAACTGAGTGGCGTATTGTGTGCATATGGAAAACATTTCAAAAGCCACGGGAGGGAAGAGCTTGACTTTAATAACGGACATTTTTGCTGTCTGCTTAATGACATAACTCATTGCCATAGGTGACATTAAAAATGGTGACATTAATAATAACAATTATTTGTAACATATCATTCAGAACTCGCTCTCATCCATTCATTCACTAACAAATCATTCATTAAAACCATTCACCAACAGGTTTCGGATTAAGAGAAATATGGGACTATTTGATAGGCGGTGCTTACGGCCAGTATTATCCTGGATCTTATCCAGGGTATTATCCTGGAGCTCAAGGTCCTGGGATGTACCCAAGTGGGCCTGGGTATGGAGATTACCGGCCTCCTGGACCGCCGGGCGCTCACCCTGGGTGTCCACTCTGCGACTCGTCGGTCTACAGTTACTGTTCCCAGAAACAAGCTCATGACGCCTGCTGTTGTCGTGGGGGAGGCTGTAAGTTTCGATTCTTCTAACCATATTTGCAAAAGTCATTTATGAAAGTTACATTTTGTTGACTAATAATTAAAAAAAAAAATGCCAAAAACCGACAAAAAATAATGTTATTATGATGCTACACTCGACAAAATATTAGGCAAATTAGGCAAAAACAAAACTTTTTATATTTTTAATATATAGCGTTAAAACTCGTTCATAGTTGCTATCCAACAAAACAATAATGAAAATCGTTTTACAAATGAAGGAGCAAAGGTATTCCTTTTAATCATATTGAAAGATATAATATGCTAACAAGTTTATACAATTTACCATTTATTTATAGGTGGTAGAACCACGCTGAAGCTATTATTGGTTTCAGAATGAATAGGTCGGCTCGCTCGGAGACCACCCTCTTACAGAAAACAGACGTTAAGTAACAGTGTTTGCATTGTTGCGTTTTGTTCGGTCAGTGAGAGCGCTGGAGCCGCACCTCCTTCCCCTCCTCTCTCTTCTCTTTTCTTCCTTTTACCGTTCTCCTCCTAAACACAGGCTGGCAACGCACTTGCAACTCCCCTGGGGTTTCTGGTGTCTATAGATGGTGATCACTTAACATCAGGTGACCCGCCTGTTCGTTTGCCTCCCATAATACAAAAAGCACAAATTTTGGGGTATAAGGGGTGTCAAATAACATCATAAGACTTGAAACACCTGAGCCAACCTCACCTGCACGTGGTACACCCTGCTGAATAACGAACTAGGCAATGGCGAAAGTGGGGTTGTAGGGTTTTACAGCCCGACTGGGTCGCAACCACCATGTATATGGCGAAAAAGCCCGTAATAGTGATTCGCTTCTGCGGATCGCGTTTCGGGATCAGTCTGTGCATATCCAGCTTTTTGCAGGCCGGCATGATAGTCGCGATCGGCGATGGATAGTGTGTCAATCGGTGGTCGCTATTATTTTTGGATTGCACTGTGTTTACCATCAGGCATAGTGCCATTTTGCCGTGCTACAATAAAAAAAAAACTAACATAAGCAATGAAATCCTAGCCAAACGCCGTTCAATATAAACCATTCATAAGTATTTCTGTTTTCAGATCAATACAATTGTTTCAACACCAACTGTAAATTTCTCTACGCGAACTCGTGCCAAGAACACGACTTAATCACAAACTGCTGCTGTGTGGACCTTCAGAAGAATGCCGCCGCTGTTGCTCCTCCTATCGACACACCAATTATTGCACCCGTGGTCGTGTAATTATAATGTAGCGAATCTACGAAAGCACTTGTAATAATTAGGTTTTAGTTGTGTATTCGAAACAGACGCAGTTCAATAAAAAATTATGTTTAAGAAGTTTGATTTTTGTTTAACCTTTCAATTTTTAGTTTTTTGACGGAATCTTAACCTAGTTTGTAGTGGATATCATATTTTATTCATAATCTTGTATTATTAGACTCTATATTTTATAATATCGATAGTATATTTCGTAATATAGCTCGGTTATTGTAAACAAGTGGATGTAAAATATTAATACCACAGAGCATAGATTCTGAGATGCCACAAAAACTCCCTGGAAATTATCACAAGACACGTGTAATATGTACATTTTTTTTTACTTTATTTTTGGCAATTAATCTTTAAGATTATTAGTGCCAATGTCGCGTAGTCAATAATAATACAAACGTTGTGCGATCATTTCAGTATTAGGCGTCGTGTGAATCAATATCCTAACAAGATGGTGGATCCCTGGTTAGAACTCTCCAGGATATGCGATTAGAATAAATAGAGAGCGTAAAAGCGGTTGATAGCCTTGCCTATAAATAAATAAGATAACAAGAACCCCAAATAAAGCGTGGACTGACCTGCAACTCAGTACCTCGTACGGAACAACGGCGTCCCAGGCGAAATCTCTGCGGATTGTTTTCCAATTATGAGCGGAAGATAATCACAGGAGAAAACTTAAACGTTAAAGCACTATGCGGTAAGAAGTGAACGGCCTATAAAAACAAATGCGTTGGTGCATCAAATTTTAAAATTGTTCCTTTTTTTCTTCTCGTTCAAATTCTTCTTCTTTTTTAATAATGTTGACAGCCAGGAAGGTCCGTAATAGCGTCTGCATACTCCTTACTCGATCAATCAGGTACAGACCAGAAACACATCTCATTATTTGGAGCGCAGCTATTAAATTTATTTGTAAGGGGCCAACCACCATTTTTTTTATCGTAGCACGGCAAAATGACTGCACTATGCCTGATGGTAAGCACAGTAAAATCCAAAAAAAATAGCGACCACCGAGTGACACACTCCATCGCCGGTCGCCACTATCGTGCCGGCCTGCAAAAAGCTGGATATGCACAGGCTGATCCCGAAACGCGACGCGCAGAAGCGAGTCACTATTACGGGCTTTATCACCATGTACATGGTGGTTGCGACCCAGTCGGGCTGTATAACCCTACCACCTACCATCGCAGCGACGTCTACCGTTTTCAATTGTAAATCCAAACTATACAGTGACTCACTCAAATATAGTTGGTATATGAGAAATTTTCTAAAATAAGCCTAAACCCATTCGCAGCATCGCCTACCGGGTTCAATTAATTTAAATACTAACCTACATATATTGCCGATAAATGTCTTCCCAGTATTGGCGATGAATTAATATTTGTCAATTTAAATTACATTCCTTGTGATTAACTATTGAAAATATCTATTTTCCAAAATAAACATTATCTATAACACTGCAGGATAATATACCTTTCTAACAATGAAAAAAAATTCAAAATCGGATCGGTGGTACCAGGGATTTCCTGGATACAAAACGATAAAAATATGAAGTATAACTTAAACATTTAGCTAATCTGACTATATGTATCTATATATGTATATCACATAGAAAATTCACTAAAATCCGTCCAGAATTTCATTGAATACAAATTTTAGTTTTTCATCCGTTACCCTAGAGACCCTCTTGTGTTTTATGGGACAGAAAGTATCCTAAATGTAATCTTGTAGTATTAGTTACCACTGTGTCAATTTCATCAAGATTGGTTCAGGACTTTCAGAGTGATGCGTGTTCATAGGGACAGACAGACAGAAAGACAAAAATTGTAAAAAGATTATTTTTGGCTTCTATATCGATAACATAGTCTACCCTGATTAAAATTTTCAAAAAATATTTAATGTACAGATTTCAACTTGTTACAGTTTTATTATAGTATAGAAGAAGTTTAGGTTTTAGTGTTTGACCAAACATTAATCCAACGTTAAATGACCATGTGAACTAAGATGGTAAACAGCTTAACCTATAGGATTACTGGCTCTCAAGGTCAGCTACCGGAATACAACAATAGGGGCTTGGCGATAGATTTGCAACTTTTGGGTGGTAGATAGCCAGGCGAACTTAGAAAAAGACTTCCCACAATGTTATGGTTTTCCTTTATCGATGGCTCCGACTCAGTTATCAGCATTCCAACTCACGGCCATTGACACGGTGTCCAAACAAAGTGTCAACTAAGCTATCACTGATTCATCATGGTCTATTACCTGGGATTTTCTTTATATTATAGTTGGCAAACGATCAAGCGGGTCACCTAATGTTAAGTGATCATCACCGTCCATAGACATTGACAACACCAGGTGAGTCTTGTAGCCAAACTGTGTTTAGGGGGAATGAGGAAGGCGGGGAGGAAGTCCACCGGCCCTCTCACTGACCGAACAAAACGCAACAATGCAAGCACACATACGTCACATCGATGTTTCTGTGGGTCCGGTGGTACTACCCCGGGCGAGCTGACCCACACATGCCGAAACCAAAAATCGCTTCAGCATGGCTCTACCACCTGAAAGCTGTTTGTACTCTCAATGATGTGAACAATATATTGTTAAAATTATTTATTAAAGAAATTATTTGGATATTCTAACTTATCAAAGGCAAGATCACTTTAATTAACTAGTAGATTTTCTGTAATACATTGATTGATCTATCAGCACTTTATAAAACGGAAAATTTTATTTACTTATTATCCTGTAAAAATACATTTCACCACCTTAAATAGATTTTTTTAACGATTTATACCTAGATCTAGCTCGTTAATCACTATAAATCAAACTTAAATATACAACTTGAATGCCCTCCCAATATATCTTTGATAATATTATGTATGTCCTCAAAACTTAGATATACTGGATCAAGTAAAAGATCAACATAATTTAAATACTAGAAACTGCAACAAGTTGGTCATTCTATGCTTTAGGCTCACGAAGTCCAAAAACAGTTTTTTAGGTAATAGTATTGGGTTTTATAACAAAATCCCTAAACAGGTTACCGATTTGACGGATAGTGAGTTCAAGAACCATGTCGAGCGGGTTTTAATATCTAAAGGCTAGATATTATAGAGTGGACCATGTGAACGATTGTGACGTCTGGAAATGACGCTCCTCTCTGTGCATCCATTAAAAACGTAACTAGTTATGTTTTGTAAAAATATGTAACATGAAAAGATTAACCAGATCGAGTTTCTTGCCGGTTCTTCTTGATGACTGGATTGTTTTCCGAACCGGTGCATTGACTTTCCTAAGCGCCTTCTCAGGGCCTAAATTGAATAAAGGATATTTTGATTTTGATTTTGAATATCGCAGTGTGAGTGATCTATTTTTACACTTAATGGGCTTTACGAAAAGTACATTTATTTTACATTGCTCATTAAAAAGATAATAATTGTATAGGACACAAATAATATAAACCAGGACACTTATCTAAAGTCATCGAATGTAGGTTATGAAAATATATATCTAAGAAATTCATATAAGCCGAACGTTATTTGCCGTACTCTCATTTTTACAAACTGTAATACATTGAATGTTAACGAATAAACAGTGTAGTATTACATTATTTGTATAATATAATTTCTAACAAATATTTATCTTTACTATACTTCAATTTTGTTTACTTATTTGCATTTCTAACAACAGTGTAATATATACCTGAATAATGCAAAATTGAAATTAGACAAGATAGGGCGCGATCTATTGGACTATTGACAGTGTGACTATTAGCGCAAATCTCATATTGGTGGATTTATATTTAATACTAGCTTTACCCGCAGTTCCGCACGCGTTTTTAAAAATGGTATTAAAGAAATATAAAATTGTGAGACCATGTACAATTACGGAAATGCTCTTTAAAACAATAATAAGTACGACACGCACGCCACGTAAATAGTAACAGTGTATTAAAAGAGGTTTATCATCAGCATCATATCTGGACCTTAACTCACCATCTCAGTCCTTACTTATACTGTATTACGCACTAATGAAACAATAACTTAAAATATATTTTAAAGATTTACATTTAATATACATTGCTATAACAATTAAGATTTTGCGACTATACAAAACATAAACGTTCTGCAAGAAATTTTATTACGGAACTCTTTACATAATACGTTTATGGTTTAAGATCTTATTAGGAAGACCTCTTCTTCAAAGCTACTTACTAATAATTGTAATTGTTGCAAACAATAAGCTGATAATTATTTCTCGAATGAAAAATAAAGAATTATTGGAAATCTTGCTAATGCAGACAAAGTCGCGGGTAACGGATAGTATAAAATAGAATAACCTCAATTACTTTTTATAAGGTCCGCTATCTATCTACCGGTGAAAGTTCCATGAAAATAAGTCCAACCGCTTTAGAGAAAGCACTGTGGGCGAAGCCATAGTCAACAGCTAGTATAAATTAAAATTGCCTAATATTACTTTATATGAGGTCAGCTATCCGTCAGTGAAAGTCTCGTGAAGATTGATCTAATCGTTTTAGAGATATCCCTACGGGAAAAGCCACAGTTAACAGCTAGTATAAACTAAAATTACTTTTTATAAGGTCAGCTATATACCAGTGAATGTTTTGTAAAGATCGGTATTACTCTTTTGGGGATAGTGCTGCGGGAAAACCCATAGTTAACAGCTAGTCAAAATTAAAATAGATTAAATTACTTTCTATAATATCCGCTGTCTGTTGGTGAAAGTTTCATAAAAATCGGCCCGTTTTTTTTTATTGTAGCACGGCAAAATGACTGCAGTATGCCTGATGGTAATTGCCACAATGATTGCCACACTATCCATCGCCGGTCGCCACTATCATGCCGGCCTGCAAAAAGCTGGATATGCACAGGCTGATCCCGAAACGCGACGCACAGAAAGGAATCACTATTACGGGTTTTTTCGGCATATGCATGGCGGTTGCGACCCAGTCAGGCTGTAGAACCCTACCACCCCGCTTTCACCATTGCCTCGTTCGTTATTCAGCAGGGTGCACCACATGCAGGTGAGATTGGCTCAGATGTCTCAAGTCTTATGATGTTATTTGACACCCCTTACACCCCAATGTTTTGGATATAGCATTGCAGACGAAGCCGCGGTTAACACTTAGTCTAATTTAGAGTAGCCTATGTCACCCGCTGTAATTTCTGCTATCTGCCAGTGCAATCCCCATCAAAATCGGTCCAGCCGTTTCGGAGACTACTCCGAACAAACAGACAGACAAAAAAATTAAAAATTGCAGTTTTATAATCAGAAGCGTGTATCATGTCCAATCAGTCATTTTTTTAAATTTTCATATTACATACAGACACTTCATTTTTATTATATGTATAGATTTCTCTACAGCAGATGTAAATCGGTTATTAAGTTAATACTTCTATTCAACGAATTTCATACTGTGTATAAAAAAAAATTAATTATTTGACGTGTATCGACTTTTTTATTAGATTTTTTTTCTTTTTTTTTCGTAATGAAAACGCTGTTGACCTGGAATGGTCTTCACAGCTTCACCGAACTATTGAGGCGAGCGCTTAAGGCACTCAGCCGATTTGTGATATTTGGGCGACTAACTCAAGCGTGCACGGCACACCTCGGCTTGGGCTGTTTTGTGTAAAAATCGCGACCTATCTGAGATAACCTAAGATAAGCTATCTAGATATACGTATATGAATTATTGAAACATGCATGTGTACCAAGCATGCGTGCCTTAACATCTGCTATATATATTTTGTGTCGAAAGAATTCATCATAACTATATAGGATAAGGAAAAATACGGGTAGAACTCTTTGTCGTTTATTTCTCTGAATGTGTAATCGTGTAGGCGTGTACGTGTGTATAGGTGATGTGTGTGATGTTGTAGCAGTGATGTAAGGTTTTATGTCACTGTATCGCGTGAACAGCGTACTCAAGGGCTCCACGCCGAGGGAACGGATCTAGGCCGAGCCTTGAGCCGCTGCCGAGGAGGGCCTAATCTGGTGTGCGGGAACGAAATTTACCCCCAGACCACGGCGGCGTGATCTGTGGTTACGCGGGCGTGGGCGTGAACACACTCTGTTTGGAGAGACAGTCCGGTACTGATCGTTCGCTGACGTGATTGAATCAGGAGGGTCGGAAAAAAATGTGTCGCGGTCGTCTTCTATACTGCGCAGCATTGGGTACGGGTTCATAGTTCGCGGCGGATACCACTAACGGACTGGGGCTGTTAAATTAATGTGTTGAATGTGCGTTTATTACAAGATAGAAATACAATTCTGAGCTGCTCAATGTACACCAGCTGATCACTAGATTGAATTTATAGAAGTTTTGTTAGTAACAGTGCTGTCGAATGATTTGCCAGTATCAATGTGATTTAAGTAATTTTCGGCATTCGTGTCTTCTAACGGTCTAAATTGACTAAATTATTATTTAACTGTCCGTTTTCTTTACTTTTATCTCAAGATTACGCAGTTTAATTAACAAGATCATTGGTTGACAATGAACAAAATATCGTGAAAAAACCTGTTTTTATTTATCAGTTTTCATTGCAAGCAAACGAACAGGTGGGTCATCTGATGTTAAGTGGTCATCATCGTCCATAGACACTTGCACAATCAGGGGAATTGCAAGTACGTTGCCAGCCTGTGTTTGGGGGAGAGGCAAATAGGGAATGAGGAATAGGGTAGGGGCAAATAAGGAATAAGGAGTAGGGGAGGGGCGAAACGAGAGGAAGAGGTGGTGGCCCTCCGGCACTCTCACTGACCGAATGAAATGCAACAAAGCAAGCACTGTTACTTCTCTACGGTTTTCTGAGAGAAGGTGGTAGTACACCAGGCGAGCCGACCCATTTGTGCTGAAACCAGTAAAGCTTCTATTGCTTGAGGATTCTCTTAGCAACAAAAGCACTGACCATTAAATTGCGAATGGCGTAGTAATTCACAGCTTCCTTCGCGAAGTTTCTTCCAACAGTGACATGTTATTTATAGGTTAGCTTTATGTCATTTAATATGAACATTAATGAAGTCCCATTTTTATTTAGATTTTATTATTATTTCATTATTAATTTATCTCAACGATTGTTAAATAACAATGTGGTGGAAAATAGTAACATGCATTAGAGCAATTGAAACTTTTTTATATCTATATATATTTTTTATATCTATATAGCTTTTTTATATCGCACGACTCCATAATATTAGGATTTTTTTTTCTCAAACTGACTACGCTATTGACTCAGCAAGGTCTTAACAGCTTCACGGAACTAATAAGGCGAGCGCTTGCGGCACTCAGCCGATTTTATTTTGGCAACTAGCTCAATGGTGCACGGCACACCTCGGCCTGGGCTGTTGCCTGATACATGCAATTCGCGACCTATCCGAGCTAACCTAAGCTTGTCTTATGTAAGCATAGAGATACAAAAAGAACAATGGCCATCGATGCCTATCTGCATTTAGATATACATCGACTGTATCGCGGCACTCTAGAAAAGAATCATTGCAATTATTAAGTACCACTTAGATTAACACTAATCAATATACAATTAAACGCATAAACACTTATTAGTTCGCAAAAACTTTTATTTCCAAGTATAAAATGAATCTCTGGTTGTATTATTTTACATTTTCCATTAAAATTAGTTCCTTTTAACATGTAATATCCAGTAAAACAATAGAATCGAATAATTCCTCTGAATGTCTCATCCAGTACACATTTGATAATGTCACAGAAAATATAGACCTCATGTTGGTCGATTCCTGAAGCCAAATAACAAAATCATTTAATACAACTTATATCTAGATCTTCTAATATACAGTAAGTAGTTAATTTCACTGGAAAGTTGAATTTTCCTCACTTCATTCCGGTAAAATCTATTTAGAACTTTAAAATGTCTAAACTATTCTCCGTTGTGTGATATATTTGACATATCGCTTTGAAATCTAGTTTAGGCAAAAATTATACTATAATTGTTAACGTACGAGATAAAATATTAAAATATGACAAGTAGTTTTACTTGTAGTTTCTTAAGGTCATTTCAATGTACTAACAAGATGGTGGCTCTCTTGTTTAAAATTTCCAGAGTTTTTGTGGCAATTGAGAATCCATGCTCCGTGGTATTATTTCCCATGTATTTCACTTGGGCCCGATAACTGAACCATATTACGTAAGACATCACCAATATCACAAAATATAAATCTAAATAAAACATGATCATGAATAAAATATAAAATCCACATCGACGCATTAACATTTGCCAGTGTCAATAAAAATATTCTTACGAATAGATCTATATTTTATACATATTAGGTGCATATTTACTAACTTAGTTATTTAGAAATTTACTAATCCCGATGGTGTATTGCCCTTTTGGTATATGTTATACATAAATGGTGGTGGTTAAAATAAGCTTCTAATCTTTTGTTGTTTGAATTATCATTGAAATCGTCCGTAAGATACATGACACTGGCAGAATTGTGGAGTTTTCCAGAGGCCACGGACTCTATCAAAATGATGACAAATTAACAAAATGAAGTTGCGAAATGATGTCAGTTAAGAGTAGTCGCTGTCTTAATAATTTTAATCTCAATCATTTAAGAACAAAGGTGTATTTCGTAATAACATTTGCCAGTGTCACCATATTAAAGAAATATTACAGCATTAAAACATTCAACCTTACGACAATATATAAGCATGTAATGGTCATTCAAGAATATCTTTAATCTACTGATGTCACTGTACAAGAAATTGATGGTTACATTATACGGAAACTTTGAACCAAACTGAACAAAAACTGAACAGTTAATTCATAAAATGCCAGGAAAATACATTACGAATAAAATTTTCGCTAAAGATAGCTGCCATCTTGATTCCCTAATTTACAGGTGCGATTATAAGACTGACCTTTTTTAATTTTACCTCATACGTAAACAAATTGAGATACAATACAGATTTCAGCCTGAATCCATATATTTTAAAATACAGTCACTAATAACATTATTTTTTTTAGAGTCTCGATGTACACGTATCGGTTTCTCCGTGCTGCTGCTGGCACTAACGCATTCTGTAGTGATTTTTCTCATGAACTTGACAGAGTTCCCCTTTGAAGTCGATCTCTATTTCGAAATCTAGGTCCCGATTGTTCCTAGCGTTCTGACGCATCGAGAATGTTCCCGCGATCTCTTCAAACTTCTTAACCTGTAGATAGAAAAAGAGAAATTGTTCACTTTATTTACTTCACTAATATCTCCACTGACCAATGAAACACCTATTCGGAGTAAGACAATTCATTGTTGTTTTTTTTTTTTTTCTTGAACTAACTTGGCTATTGACCTAGCAAGGTCTTTACAGCTTCACCGGACTACCACAATTCATTGTTAAACTCGTCGACAGGTCATTATTTCGACGTTCATCTTGACACTGCGATTCAACATATTTTACATTTTGTACAGCGCCATCTCTTAGCGACTAGTGGTAAAACAGGTTAAACAGAAATCAAAGTTTTTAGAGGGATCTTAATCTGTATTGTAGTGCCTTTTATAGTCCATTCATAATCTTGTATTATTTGATTCTATACTTCGTAGTATTTGTAGAATTCTAAGTGATATTGTTCTGTTAATGTGCACAAGTGAAGTGTGGATGGGAAATAATACCATGGAGCATGAATTGTGGAGACGCCACAAAAGCTCCCTGGAAAGTTCTAACAAAGGGGCTACCAATTGCGTTACAACATTGAAATTACCTACCCAACAATGTCAGTGATAATGTAGAAGATTGGTTGGCAAAAAAATAATGAAAGATCTAGCTAATAATGCAGAATTAACATTTCTCTACAAAAGCCTTGCAGCCCTTTAGTAGTGGTAGAGCCAAGCTGAAGCTATTATTGTTTTCAGCACGACTGGGTCGGCTCGTCCGGGGAAGCACCACCCTCTCACTGAAAACCGACGTGAAGTAACAGTGCTTGCATTGTTGCGTTTCGTTCGGTCAGTGAGAAAGCCGGAGACCCACCTACCCTCCTCTTTCCCTTCTTCCTACCCTTCCTGTCCCCCCCGCCCTCCTCCCAAACACAGGCAGGCAACGCACTTGTGACTCCCCTAGTGTTGCAAGTGTCTATGGACGGTGGTGATCACCTAACATCAGGTGACCCATCTGTTCGTTTGCCTCCTATGATATAAGAAAAAAAAACCTATATAGTGTTGTGGCCGAACACCATTCTCATATATTTGTTCATTAGTGGTATGTTTAAATATTCTCATATTCCGTATGACTGATGTTTGTGGTCTATTCTACTAATAGTTACATAGCGGCGTAGAAGAAAATAAAGAAACCTTATTAACCTATCATGAGAATAACAATAGTAACATATAACAAGAGATATTTGCAGACAGTATAAAAAATATCAAACATGTACCGCAACGTAGTACATAGATGACTACATAGATGGCGTTTAAAACAAATCTGACAGTTGATGTGACATATATGTATATATATATGTCTAACCATAGAGTAACTAGATTTAGATAGAAAGTATTACATATATTATACTCTACGCACTGAAAAAATAATAAGTAAAATATACTTTGTTATTAGCACGATCATCAAGTTATTTAATATATGATGTGCAAGCCACCGCACCGCTTGCCCCATTTCACAAATTGCTGAATGTGTAATGTTTATTAAGTTGTAGTTTCTTAAAACTTAAATAACTTAATATTAAAATAAGATAACGTATGTTTTTTTTTTAAATAAAGACAAAGTGTCTAGTTAGTAGATGAAATAAAATAAAGCGAAACCTATGCAGTATTGTGCATACAATTGTAGACAATCAATTTATTTCAGTAGTCCGGTGAAGCTGTTAAGACCTTGCTGGGTCAAAAGCGTAGTCAGTTCGAAAAAAAAAAAAAAAAAAAAAACCAATTTATTTCGAGTACAAATCTATCGTATCTGATGTTGGAACATGATGTGCTTGAGCATACCACTTACAATTGTTCCTACACCTAGTGTATGGTTGTCATGACCCAATCGGTCATGATAGTGATATCCTATAACCGAGTTAGGCAACAATAACAAGCACTAACCGTCATGTAATCATCGAAGTAGAAGACAGTCTGCTTCCAGTGTGTGTAGGGCGCCTCCGGGGCGGTGCTGAATCCTAACCTCTTGTGAGACTTCATGAACTCCACGTTGAAGAAAGTCACCAGGGCTTGTATGAAATCGTTACGTCGCACCTGTAACATTCACATACATATTATCTGAATATATAAAAATCCAGTACCATGTCAGTTTGTCAACAATAAACTTCTAAACTGCTCAACGGATCTTCATGAAAGATGTCATCTATACTAATATTATAAAGAGGTAAAGTTTGTGATGTTGTGATGTTGTATGGGGTAATCTCAGTAACTACCGGTCCGATTTGAATAATTCTTTCAGTGTTATATAGCTCATTCATCGAGAATGGTTATAGGCTATACATCATCACGCTAAGACCAATATGAGCGGAGCACAAATGAAAAATGTTTCAAAATCGGGATGTTTTTTCCTTTTGAGAACTGCTGCGTGTTGGTGTTGATGTATCTATTCCACGCGAACGAAGTCGCGGGCAGAGGCTAGTTTAAGTATTTAAGTATAATTTGCTTCAAATAAAACTTCCAATTTCTTGGGAGTTAATAAATGGGAGTTACTAAAAATAAACGTAATTTGTAGGTGGTAGAGCCTCGCTGAAGCTATTTTTGGTTTCAGCATGAATGGGTCGGCTCCTCTGGGGTAGTACCACTCCTCTCACAGAAAGCCGACGTGAAATAACAGTGCTTGCATTGTTTTGTTTCGTTCGGTCAGTGAGAGCGCCGGAGGCCCGCCTCCCTTCCTCTCTTCTTCTTTCCCTTTCCTACCCCTCCCCCTTCTCCCATATACAGGCTGGCAACGCACTTGCGACGTTCCTGATGTCGCTAGTGTCTATGGACGGTGGTGATCACTTAACATCACGTGACCCACCAGTTCGTTTACCTCCTGATATAAAAAAAAATTACACGGACTCATTTATCTATTTCTTTGAACAAAAAAAAAATTTCAAAACAGACACCCAGATAAATATTTACAACATAAATAGAGGAAAAATTGTTTTTCTTTTCCAAACGTTTTTCAATATATAATGTTACATTCTTTAATTTTGCTAAATTACTAATAGTATAAGTTGTATCTATGTGAGAATTCATTACAAGTTTTCAGTGTAATTTACTTCATCTTATGATTGTTATTATATTACTCATCAGACTGTTGACTGTTACATTATCCACAATTGTAAATAAATAATTAAAAGGTTTAATTATTTAAATTACCTGAAGGTGAAACTTGGATTCGAAATTAAGGTCTTCTTTCTTGACAGTGTACAGATCTATTTCTTTTAATAGACACGAATTGGTCACCACCTTTAACAAAATATGTATATTTATACTCTAACTTACCGTAGAATACAATAAATAAATCACAGTACACCTTTCCAGTCTGAGATATTATTAAACACTATCTAGGCACAGAACTTATGTAAAAAAAAACAATGGTTAATAAAATCATTAAGTATTAAGTTCAGTTACTTATCTACTTTTCTCTCATACTTCAGTCCGGTCGTCATTAAAATTACCATAAGTTTTGATAGAGTGGAATGATTTAACACGTTCACGCCGGCGCGTACCACCGGTGGCCCGCACTAGACTGTCTTTTCTGGCGGC
>JACEII010000006.1:9304714-9330272 GCA_014332785.1 Antheraea mylitta
GTGGCCCGCACTAGACTGTCTTTTCTGGCGGCGCGTACCACCGGTGGTACGTATTCGATTGCGCTATTGGAAATAATGAGAATTAACCCTTTATTTATTAAAAATAGCACAATCGAATACGTTACACCGGTGGTACGCGCCAGCGTGAACGTGTTAAATGAAAAAAATATATACTATATATTATTCGACGATATGCTTTATAATTTTCTCAGTGTTTTATCGCGAACCCGGTACTCTAGCAGTGATGTATGTCCAAACAAACAGAAAGTTTATGATATTTTAGTATTTTTTTTATTACTAAGGCAAGATAAAGTCCACAGGATAAAGTACACATATACTTTATATGCATATACATATATTATCAACTCACCTGTTTCGCATCAACAACATCAACCAAAGGTTCCGAAATGGCCACCTTCCTGATTGAAGACATATCGAAACCATAGACATCATCCCACCAGTTAATCTTTTCATCTTTGTACTGGCGGTCTTCTATACCACAGATAAAGAGAGTACATCTAAAAAAAACATATATTATTACAACATCTGTATACAAACTCAATACAAATAAACATCCAATGACTCATTGATCTTGGGAACGGAACACATCAGGAATTCTAAGTTGTAAGTAGCCAATCTCAATGGACAATGTCGCGAATAATGGTGGTTTATGTGTAAAAAACGGTAGCTGTGGTGGTTCAGTTATCGAAACTTGCACAAGTTAAGACATTCATATACAAATGAGTTAGGAAGTATAAGCAGTTACTAAATAAGTCAGACTAAAGTGGATATACAGAAAATATGCTACGCAAAATGTAACTTTTATAAAACCCACCCCTTCGTCATGTAGTTGTAGTCATATTTTCTGAGTCCTTATAGATATAGTATACATATATGTAACATATATATTGTTAGTTTTAAAAATCAGCTAAAACCAATTTTAATTGTTCATATAACATGTTCAATTTTTTAAAGACTTTTTTTTAAACTTTATTTTTGGTAATCTATCTTTCCGATTATTACTGCCATTGTCGCGATTATTACTGCCATTGTCGCGTAGTTAATGATATCACAAGCGTCGTGCGATCATTTCAATATTAAGCGTCGTGTGAATCAATATTCTAACAAGATACTGGATCCCTTGATAAAACCTTCCAGGGAGTTTTTGTGGCATCTCATTATTTCATGCTCCGTGGTATTATTTTCCATTCATTTCACTTATGCACAATAAACTGACTAAATTTCGTAAAACACCACCAAATTTATATAGAGTCAAATAACACAAGATTATGAATAAAATATTAAATCCACTACATGACAGACTAAAATCCCGCCAAAGAGTCCAAATACACTTTTTTTTTTTAATTTTTATACACGAAGAACGAAATTCAAATTTTGCCGCCCATAAGGGTTTCGGTTTTTTTTTTAAATCTTGAAATGTGAATGACACATATATATATATATACATATATATATACATATATATATACATATATATATAAATACATATACAAATGTGAGAGGTATAATTTTCTGTGGCAACAAAAAAAAACATAGATGAAAGAGTTACAAAGGATGTTTCCTAAGACTCACACAACCCCCTTGTCACATCCTGTGATAATAATCAACAACATCTCATGATCATAAGTGTGAACGTATTATATGAAACGCCCCTAAAAATCGAATTGTAAACAAAGAAAATCAAAAAAGATGCTTAAAAATAATATGAATATATGAAGAGATAGATGAATCTCAAGGAATTTCTATGTATTATCCTTTTTGCCTGCTCTAGAATCCTCATAATGTAATTTATTTAAATATTTATACTTATAGTTAATAGACAAGCAGCTAATTGCTGATACGTCTATATTATACTTTGTCGAAATTTTTTGTCAGGTTTTGGTCATTGCAAATGTTCACTTATTAGTGAGTTTATTAGTCAGGAGCCAGTTGTCGAATCGGTTTTTAAAATCATGTTCAGAATTAGCAGATACTATTTCGTCAGGCAATCGGTTCCAGTTTAGTACCACTCTATTACTGAGAGAATTGTGGGCAATTGTTGTGTGTGAAAGTGTTTGATTTATTTTAGTTTGATGTCCTCTTGTAGATCTTGTTGTATCTCTTAAAGTATTTAAGTTTATATTAGTTTCCTTTAAGCTAAGTTGGAAGTAGACCATGAAGTATTAAATTATATAAACAGAATTGTAATTATACATAAGGAAAACTATGAAATATATACTATAAATAAGAATAAATACCTGTCAGGGAACATGATGCCATCAGGTTTAAGCCACTTGTCTCTCGCATACAGCACTGTGTCGAGCATGCTTTCATAGAATAAACAATAACCCATCCATTCTGATATTATTATGTCCACTTTGTCCACAGGTAACTCTACTTCTTCAACCTGTTATGAATAATGATACAATATGATTTAATAAATATTGCCGATATAGTAACACTAGCTTCTGCCCGCGACTTGGTGGAATAGTTACTTTGGGCTAACACATTAATTTGGTATTTGCGTTATGATATATCTACAGCTAATACCTAAAGCTTTCCTTGGTAAATGAGCTATCTAACAAAGAGAATTTTTCGAATTGGACCAGAGATTACCGCATTTACTTCAACTACATCTACAAACAAACTCTTCTACTTAATTATACTTCTACTATATCTTCTACTTAATAATAATATAGAAAGACACAAGGAGCCTATAGTATGGGACCCACGCCCCCCACAGCGGGCAATTTGATAGTTAAGGGGGCAATTTCAAAAATTTCTCGGCACGACTTTACCCCTTTCGCTTTGGGATAACCCATTAAATAATTAAATGCTGGATATCGAAGACAAATTTAACAAAATAGGCAAGTTCTTAAAAAAAAAAGCTGTAAATTAGGTATAATTTCATTTGATGTTACCAAAATATTAACTGGGTAATTAGAGTTGTTAAGTCAAGTAAGTTTTTCGTTATGTTATGAAATTTTACTTACAAATTTTAGATAACAATTTTAATAGTGATTTCTTCTTAAAACTTATCATTTATATTTCTTAAGGAAACAAAACAATTTTTAAAGGTTAAAAATTATAGAAATGTTAAGGTGGGGCGTGAACTAAAAAAGGTTGGGAAACATTGCTTTAGACTGTTTTCCTATATATTTTTTTTTTTGTTTCATTTCTGGCAGTCTTCTCGATTATTACTGCCATTGTAGAGTAATGTTACTACATTACAAGTTTCTTGTGATAATTTCAATGTTCTGACAAGATGGTGGCTCCCTTGTTAAAACGTTGTAGGAGTTTTTGCCGTATCAAAATCTATGCTCCTTTGTATTATTATCGATTCAACTATATTATGTAAAACATCACCAATACTAAGGGGTTTTTGGCGGAATTTAGGTCTGTCATATAGTGGATTTTATAGTTTATTCATAATCTTGGGTTATTTGACTCTATATTTTGTAAAATTGGTGATGTTTTACGTTATACAGTTCGGTTATTATACATAAGTAAAGTGAATGAAAAATAAAACTATGGATGATGAATTCTGAGATGCCGCAAAGAGTCCCTGGAAAATTCTAACAAGGTAGCCACCATCTTGTTGGAATGTTGAAATAATCACAGGACACTTGTAATATTATTAACTACTTTGACAATGACTGTAATAATCTTTGAAGATAGGTTACCAAAAATAACAAAAAAAAAGCACACAATCAGTTGACAAATACAGAAAAAAGGTATTCAAGTCAAGGTTTTTTTTATTAATTAAAGTGTTTATTTCCTTACAAATTCGACTTAAATTATGAAGACTAAATCATTTCTATAAAGCAGTTTTGTGTTCTAGTAACAACGAGCTGACTTCTTAATAGAGTAGTCCGGAGAAGCTGTTAAGACGCAGCTACATCAATAGCATACTCATTAAAAAAAAAAATCCTAGTAGAGGCTGAATTTAAAACTAGATACTGAAGTGTTTTATCTTCACCTATTTATAATAACAACAAATAATAATTAACATAAAGTAGATGCTAGTACAGTTTACTAAAACTATATCATGTCTAACCTCTACTCACCTTGCCCTTAACTATTTCAATGATGTCACTAAGCCTGTTCGCCTCTACAATTTTACGAGCATAGTCAACTATGTTGGAGCACTCCACCGCGATCACTTTGGCAGCACCCGCCTTCGCAGCAAACATAGAGAGAATTCCTGTTCCACAGCCAATATCTAATACTGTCTATTGGAAAGAACATATAAAACATGTTAGTACCACAGGGAACAAATTTCACTTGGTTGGTAGACAATGTTATATAGGGAGTTTTTGGCGGGATCTCAGTCTGTCATGTAGTGGATTTTATATTTTATTCATAATCTTGTGTTATTAGACTCTATATTTTGTAAATTTGGTGGTGTTTTGCGTAATATAGTTAGTTTATTGTGCATAAATGAAGTGAATGGAAAATAATACCACGGAGCATGAAATTCTGAGATGCCACAAGAACTCCCTGGAAGGTTCTTACAAGGGATCCACCATCTTGTTAGAATATTGACTGACATGACGCTTAATATTGAAGTGATTGCACGATACTTGTAATATTATTGACTACATGACAATGGCAGTAATAATCTGAATGATTGATTACCAAAAATAAAGTTAAAAAAAAAAATGTTATATAGACAATGACTGTTTTATGAAAGATGTATAACATATAGACCAGATATTCTTTGCGTACATTATTTATTTGAATACAAAACAATCTTGAACACTTTCATATAATCTGTATATCAAAAGGTATCTGAGAAAAACCCATCTTAAAAAAACAAAAAAAAAAATTCTCATCACACACTCTGCATTACTATTGGGTAATATTATTAAATAAAAAATATAAACACTACATTTCAAATCTACTTAATATGTCAAAGTTATATGTATAGTTACAGTCTTTTATACAAACTTCTGTTTACTATTTGCTTCTGATTTCACTTGCAATAACAATAGCAATAGCAAAATATTTCTCTATTCATAAAGGTACAGTACTTTTTTCAGAATGAAAGGCAATCATCTTTGTACCCATGACAAAATGTCTGCATAGTTTCATAATTAGTTGAGTAATCAAGATGTAAAATCATAAAAAACAAAAAAACTAACATTTGCATCTAGGATTATGCTTATCTCCTGTGTACTACATCTTTTTGTGAAGAGTTTTGAAAGTGTTAAGATCTAGAGTAAGATTGATCACCCCAGTATTAACAATAGTGTAAACTCTATAAAAAATTTCAAGTGACAGAGCATTTTTTCTTTATTAAGAGTTTTTGTTATAAAGAATTATTAGTATACAGTGGTATAAGAACAAATAAATGGTTTGAAGGTAAAGCAACCAAATTGAAGTAATTTCTATGTTATAGAAAGTTTTTTAGAGATTTATAAAGAGATTACACTGTACTATGCAATAGAACATCAATAACTCAAATTTTATTGGACATACAAAAAAAAAAATAGAGTTAATGGATTTTCAACTTAAAAGGAATTTTGAGATACAAATGATTTAACTGCTAAAATTTCAACTACAAATATCATGATTTTTCAGTACATTTTTTTACTTGTGGAGTCAAATTTAAATAACAATTTGACTTAAGTTTTATTGTATAAATGTATTATTTACATATTAAAACAAATTATTGAAGTAAGCTGTACAAACAACCAAAAAAAAATCTGTTATTTTCTTTGTTTAAATTACAAAGTCTAAATTAATGAAGTTATACTATATTCAGGGATTCAGAGGAAGGAAATGGGGTTCTTTTTTACTTATGGAGGATTATGACTTAACAAGGCTCGGGTTATAGAAATTCCATTATATTCTATTTAAGGATTTAAGTGTACTAAATCTAAAATTCTAATTAATTCCTTATTCCTCCTACGAAGTTGGTAATTGTCACTCTATAGATAGAATTTAATTTATGTAATTCTTGTAAAAATATTGTTGTTTACTTTTTGAAAAAAATTACTAAATCTTCCCTAACTTTTGGGTTGTTCATTACATTATTACTACTATAAAAAGGATTGTGGATGAATCCTGTTACTGACTTGGCATTATAGCTCATGACTGGTATATAATGAAGACTTTCAATCACTACTGTTAGAGAACATATGACAAAAACTTAAAAAAAAACCTAGCATTTATCAATGACTTTCTCCAGAATTTTAATAGATATTTTAGAAATATGGTTTTAATTGATTGACAGTGAAGGACAACATTGTGAGAAGACTAGAACCTCATAAATGTTTTGTGGTATCCCCATCTGGAATCATGGATTTCTCAGTTTGAAATCCCCAACCCAACATTTTGTGGGCTCACAAGGTGATTACGCCCATAACTTCTTTCGAGAAGAGGCCGATGGCCCTGCAATATGTTTCTTAAAGGCTGATGTGATGATTCAGCAATGTCCATTGTTAATATTTGAAACTTCTTAAAAATTAAAATTCAACAAATGTTTTTTTTTTTTGTATCCCTGTCATGTTATTCTATAAAACGCATAAACAAAACTTACTTTTCCTTTGAACAAATGTTTATTGTGGTACATAGCATTTCTATACGTTAGTGTTCGTACTTCATCTTTCAGCATTTCCTCGTGGATGCCGAAATGTGCGTACGAATCGAAATAGTAATCTCTCGAAGTCATCTCCTCAGCAGTGACGTTCTTGTCGGGTCCTAAAACATCGCAGAAGCGATGTATAACATAAATTTCCAAAGCACGTTTTTAAAAACCTGACATGGGCGCCATATACCGGCGTCCCAAAAACTTGTAATAATACTCACCATTCTCGGCAACAGGGGTTGACGCGGCTGAGGTACCTTCTTGAGCGACATCCATGCTTTCCATTTCAATTATAATTTACGAGGAAAGTTTTAAATTCTACTTTTTATAACCTGCAACTAGACAACGCCGAATCGATCTGTCAGTACCGAAAGTATAAACTATAAACGCAAGAAGCAAATTCAGATTTATAAACGCAGACGAATTTAAATAGAACAAGTAGATTAAAGCTAAATACCAGATTACCACAGTAACTATCACACGATAAAACAATGAGTTTTTGGGAAAATGCTCGAATTCGTTTGGTACGAACAACGAGCTTTTTTCACCAGAAATGAAAGACAAAAACAGTGTTGCCAGAAAATAGGGATGACAATTTAATATTGATTAATCCAATCGATTATTACATATTGAAATATCGATAATATAACTCAATTTATACTTTGAATTGATCCAGTAAATCCTGACACTATAAAATGGTAATTCGATTATTCGCATGTAAATTAAAATAAAACTATATATAATTTAAAAAGGGATCTAAAAAATGTCCATGAAAAAAGAAAAAAAAAATTAAGGTATCAAATTTTTAGGTAATCAATCCTTTAGACTTCTATTTGATAATAGATTAATTCCACGGCCCACGCTTCGAATCGACTCAAAAATCGATTTTTTACGATGAATGGCCTACCCTACTGGAAAGAACAAGGATAGAAAAACAAACATATTTTCATAATAAAATGTAATGACAACAATTATATAATACAATAATTCGGCTGTGTGGTGCCGGCAGAGTAGAATAGCACCACCCCATATCTTCCCGTGGGTATCGTAAAAGGCGATTAAGGGAGTGTGAGATAGTACTGACCCCTTGTATTTTCTCACCGGAATACTGCACCATCTGTCCGAGTCCTTCTCTGGTCGTAACGGTCCCCGTTCCACTGGGTCCAGAAGAACAAGGACGAGTATGTGCACCTGTGTTTGCGCGTACACTTGTGCACCTTAATATATCCTGCGCATCTGACCGCTTCTACTACTGGACTCCGAGTACGCAAAAGTCCTGTGGCGATAGGTAAAGGTAGAGAGGTCTAGCCTGATGCAAGCTAGACTTTGTCTGATACCTGCACACAGGCGGTCCCGGGGGTGTGAGTACACGCCGTGGTCGCTTCCGCGCTGCAAATTTGAGGCGACGGCGCGGACTCGGCAGCACTCGGGATGACAAAGCAGCCCTGTTTAGGGAGGCACTGCTTTCCCCGCTCAGCCGGGGAGGGGGCTAGAAAAGGTGCCCTAAAAAATGCTCGTCCTAACTTGTCAGATGGTAGTAACCGCGGCTATCATCGCATCATCCAAATCGTGGTCGACGTCGCAAGTATAATTTTAAAAGAACACCTGTTATGACGTTCGGTGCGTGGAACGTGCGAACGCTTCTCGATCGAGATGGCAATGCCTGCCCTGAACGTAAAACCGCCATAGTAGCTCGGGAACTTCATCGCTATAACGTGGATGTGGCTGCTCTCAGCGAAACACATCCTCCCGATGAAGGAGAGCTGGTGGAAGTAGGTGGTGGCTACACTTTCTTCTGGAAAGGTACCGCTACCTCCGAAACTCGACGATCAGGTGTCGGTTTCGCCATCAAAAATCACTAAGTAAAGCGTTTGGAGGAGTACCCTGTACACATCTCGGACCGTGTTACCACACTGCGCCTTCACCTGGACAAAGACAACTACCTTAATGTCATCAGTGTCTATGCTCCAACGCTAGACAAGTCTGATGACATCAAGGATAAGTTCTATGAGGAAGTGGCTTATTGCCTCGATAGCATAAACGCCAGAGAGCAGATTTTATTGCTAGGCGATTTCAATGCCAGGGTTGGTCGGGACTATGAGGCTTGGCCTGGAGTTCTGGGTAGACATGGAGTTGGCAACATGAACAGCAATGGTCAGTTGCTGCTCAGTCTTTGTGCTCAATACGGTCTGGCAATTACGAACACTATGTTTAGACTTGCCGCCAAGTACAAGACAACATGGATGCACCCAAGATCCAAGCATTGGCATTTGATTGACTATGCAATCGTAAAGCAAAATGACTTCAGCCAAGTGCAAGTCACCCGCGTAATGCGTGGTGCGCATTGTTGGTCTGATCACAGACTTATTGTCACTAAGCTGCGAATCCGCCTCCGTCACCCGCGCAGATTTCCTATAAAAAAGCTTGCGTCTTTGAACGTTGATAAGCTAAATGATCTCGCGGTTAGGGTGAACTATGCTGAAGCTCTGTCTAAAAACCTGTTGCCAGCTAATGAGCTAGGTGATGTTGTTGCTGCCTGGCAAACTTTGTCATCTCATATCATGGATACCGCTTCAACTGCACTAGGTAAAAAAATCCGTCGCAACGAAGACTGGTTTGATGGAAATGATGAAGTACTGCGGGCAGCATTCGACAGACACCGAGAACTCCTGCGATAGCACAAAAGACGAAGTGGAAGCGTTGCGGTCATAAAAGCTAGTGACCTCGAATTGCGCAAGCTGTCTCGAAATATGAAAGACAAGTGGTGGCAGGACAAAGCTAGACACATGCAATGGCTCAATGATACAAACCAGCTGGGAGAGTTCTACAGTGAGGTACGTAAGCTGATTGGTACAACCTACCATGCAAGGGTGCCTTTAAGGTCTCTAGACGGTAGTCACCTGTTGACGAGCAAGGAGGATGTACTAAAGCGCTGGGCTGAGCACTTCAATACTCTGCTGAATGTGGATCGATCAGCTGATCTACAAAGCATCAGTTTAATGCCTCAGCTCCCTTTTGCATTTGAGCTGGATGAGTCTCTATCGCATGACGAGGTTGCTACTGCCATCAGACAGCAACAAAACAAACGGGCGGTTGGCATTGACCTTATACCGGGAGAGCTGATAAAATACGGAGGAGAGGAGTTGCACATATATGTGTGGGAACTATTTGTTCGCATGTGGGAGGAGGAGCGCGTTCCGGATACATTAAAAGTATCGCGCATAAGTGCTCTCTACAAGAACAAAGGTGACCGTTCGGACTGCAACTCATATCGCGGTATTTCGATCCTTACAGCCCCCGGAAAGGTCTTTGCGAGAGTTCTCTTAAACCGCCTAAAGAACTTGTCCGAAAAGATTCTGCCAGAAACCCAGTTTGGCTTCCGACCGGATCGAGGCACATGTGAAGCTATATTCTCTGTGCGTCAACTGCAAGAAAAGAGCAGAGAACAGGATCGTCAGCTGTACCTTTGCTTTGTTGACCTGGAAAAGGCTTTCGATAGCGTGCCTCGGGAAGCTCTATGGTTGGTGCTAGGTAAGCTCGGATGCACAGAAAAGTTTGTGAGACTTCTCAGACTCCTGCATGATAACATGCAATGCTGCATTGCCGTAGACGGTGAACAGACAGACTTCTTCCCCGTTACCTGTGGGGTGAAGCAAGGATGCGTCTTAGCACCTACTCTGTTCGCCTTATACTTTGCGGTAGTAGTAAGAGAAGTCTTAGAAACTGTTTCTCAAGGAGTTCGCATCCGCTTCCGCACAGACGGCAGTCTTTTCAACTTGGCTAGACTTAAGGCTCGCACTAAAGTCTCATACGCCTTGATCACTGAGATCATGTATGCTGATGACTTGTGCTTCGTAGCAGAATCCCCAGACGGCCTGCAGCAGCTGATGTCCGCATTCCACCAAGCCTGTCGTAAGTTTGGCCTGAAGATCAGTGTCAATAAGACGGAGGTGATGTCACTGGACATACACGGTCACGAGACACTGACCATAAAACTTGGTGAGGATGTCCTGAAGCAGGTGGATCAATTTCGCTATCTGGGGAACACTGTAACATCTAAGTGTGACCTTGATGCTGAGATCAATAGCAGGGTGGGTGCTGCAGCTGTGGCATTTGGTAAGCTATGTTCCAAGGTCTTCTGCTCGCATGATCTTAAGCTAGCCACGAAAATATCTGTTTACATGGCAATCGTGCTGCCAAACCTCCTATATTCCTCTGAGACGTGGTGTGTATACCGCCGCCACATTCGCACTCTGGATCGCTTCCACCTTAAATGCCTTCGTACCATCATGAAGATCAGATGGTCCGACAAAGTGCGAAATACTGAAGTTTTGCGACGAGCCAATGTTGGTGGCATTGAAGCTTATTTAATGCGTCGACAGCTTCGGTGGTGCGGTCATGTATCTCGTATGACGGAGGAGAGAGTGGCGAAGCGCATCTTCTATTCTGAACTGGTGGAGGGCAAGCGGAATCCCGGTGGTCCCCTCCTCCGGTACAAGGATGTCCAAAAGCGTCATATGAAGAGATGCAATATAGAGCCCTCTTGTTGGAAAAGTTTGGCAGCACAACGGCCAGAATGGCGCAGGATGGTAAACAGCCAAGTACGCGAGTTCGAGGCTCAGCGTAAAGCTGACCTTGATACCAAACGCGACCAGTTAAAGGCTCGCCCTCCTGCTGCCATAACATATCATTTTGAGAACGGCGTACTTACGTGTCCTCAATGTTCACGAAGTTTCGCCACGAAGATAGGCTACATAAGCCATCTTCGAGCACACCAGCGCCGCTTATAAGTTTAGGGGTCAAAGTGGTCGCCATGGCCGAAACCGGTCGGACCAATCATCATCATAATACACAACTTTTAACATCTCAATTATTTTCTATAATCTATGAAATCATATTTCTCATAACAATACTAAAGGATTTAGATATAATTTATTTCTTTATTATAAAACATATGGACAAGGTAATAGAAAAATGCTTAAATATCTCATAAATGTACACACTCCAACATGACTGTGTTTTAAATTTTATAAATTCTTATCTCATATTACGTATTACCAATAATATTACAGCTCTTTAGCTATAATATCACTGAGTATTAAGATTTTAGCAAATATCATATGTACATAAAAAAGTATTAATTAAAATGTCCTTTTTGAAACATTGCAAATCGACAGCATCTCAAGTGACGTTAAGTTAAATACTAATAACGAAAAGCGGTAATTGCTAAATAACATAGAGAATAAACGTATCGACATTTATTATCGTCATGGGCATTTACGTATAACAAATATCACAATTTAAGGATATTTAAGGATAGGATATTTAAGAAAAAGTTAAAGAGATAGACTGCATGACGCAATGTTCATAATGTTGATACTCAAATACGGATAGCATATATGATTGAAAATGAAAGCCAAATAAATCACAAGTTGATGTATCGCATAGCTCGAAAGTAAAAGCTAAATTAAATAAAATTCGTATCTGGTGACATCCACTCGCACTGTACTTACATGAAATAAACAGTTGTCTTGAAAAGTAAAGAAACCATTGATTTTACAAACATAAAACGATAAATCTAAATACCCATATATTTACATATGAGACTAAATATTTTCAAACACGATAAGCCCAAAATAGATATTTTATTCTTAGAATACAGGTGTTATTAATCTAACCTTTTTTTTATCCATTTGAACGTAGATTAATCTGATCTGAACGCTACTTAAAAACATGTGCGAATGTATAGTCTAGGTCTCAAAGGGTCATCTCTTCCCGGGTCGTCCAGCATCTGGAGGGAGTGGGACCAAATTTGTCGGACGCGCAGTATAGCTTCCGGGCAGGGCGTTCGATAGTGGACGCCCTGTGCCTCCTGAAGTCGCTGTCCGCGGAGGCGACCTCCCAGGGGGAAAGGGTTTTGGCGGTGTCCCTGGACATCGCCAACGCCTTCAACGGCCTGCCGCACGCTGTCATACGGGAGGCTCTCCGCTATTTCGGAGTGCCCCCGTATCTGCGGCGGTTGTTGGAGGCGTACCTCGAGGACAGGGAGGTCGCCTACGTGGATGGTGACGGGCGGATGGTCCAGCGGGCGACGAGGAGGGGGATTCCACAGGGGTCGGTCCTGGGGCCGCTCCTGTGGAACATGGCTAGTCGTAGCCCGGGGGGGAGACTGGAAGGAGGTGGAGCGCCTGGCCACGATGACCACAACCCTCGTGGTCAGGCGCATAAGGAGGGTGGGCCTCAGGGTGGCCCTCGAGAAGACCGAGGCCATTCTTTTTCACGGGCCTCGGCGGGGGCCACCACCTGGGGCCCACATAATGGTGGAGGGCGCCCGGATCAGGATGGGAGCCCAAATGAAGTACTTGGGTCTCACCCTGGACGGGCGCTGGCGTTTCGAGCCCCACTTTGCGGGGCTCGGACCGCGAATTGCTGGGGCGGCGGCGGCACTCGGTCGGCTGCTCCCCAATATTGGGGGGCCGGGTGCCGGGTGCCGCCGACTTTTCATGGGAGTCGTGCGGGCGATGGCCGTCTACGGGGCACCGGTCTAGGCAGACGCCCTCGGTGCCGCCAACGTACGTGCGCTGCGCAATGCGCAGCGTACGGTGGCACTGAGGGCAATCCGGGCGTACCGGACGGTGTCCTCAGCGGCGGCCTTCACGCTCGCCGGCTCCCTTCCCTGGGAGCTGGAAGCTGGGGTTCTCGCCGCCGTGTACGAATTCACGGCGGCGAGAAAGCGTAGTGGGGAGCCTCTGGCTCCCAGGGAGATAGAGGCCAAGAGGCGAGAGTGTAGGGATGGGGCGTTAATAAGGTGGATGCAGGACCTGGCAGACGCGCGCTTCGGGACGTACACAGTCGACGCCGTCCGCCCGGTCCTGCGAGAATGGATAGGGAGGAGTTGGGGCTCTCTGACGTTCAGGCTGGTGCAGGTACTGACCGGGCACGGTTGTTTCGGGTGGTACCTGCACCGGATCGCTCGCAGGGAGCCGACCGCCGTCTGTCACGAGTGCGGCGCTGAGGAAGACACCGCGCAGCACACGCTTTCTGAGTGTGTTGCGTGGGAGGGACAGCGCCGCACTCTGGCGGCGGCGGTAGAGGGGAATTTGTCGCTACCGAGTGTGGTCTCCGCCATGCTCGGCAGCGAACAGGCGTGGCGAGCTATGGCTTCCTTTTGCGAAGAGGTCATCTCGCAAAAGGAGGCGGCGGAGAGGGCCCGCGAGGTAGATCCTCTAAGTGGCCGTCTCCGCCAACAGAGGACCGGCAGGAGGAGGCGGCGCTTTGCCCAACTCCTCCTGCCACCGTAGCCGGACCTGAGGGGATGCAGTCGGGGGGCTCTTCCCTTCATTGCACAGGTCTGGCGGACGAGGAGAGGCAACTGGTGTGTACCCAGCTGCCTCTCTATAGGTAGGAGTCCGGCGGCCACCTTCCGCCGGATGGACCGTTGGGGCGGCTATACAAGGTTGATTAGCTAGAACGATCCCTTGCCGCCCCAACAATACGGTCTGTCGGTACACCGTGGGGTTTTAGTCCGTGAGAGTCGGACATAGCCCATCCTCTCCCCTGGGAGGGTGGGTATCCATAATGGATTTCCCCACGTTAAAAAAAAAAAAAAAAAAAAAGGTCTCAAAGTACATATTTTATTGTATTTCTGTATGCAATGAGAGGGTCATTTTCTGAAATTATTTTGTTGTTTATAATTTTGAATGAATTATATAGTACATTAATTATAACATATTTTTATTACTAGTTATTTTTCTAAATAATCATACATACTCAATCAATTTCAAGAATAGTTTTAGGTTTTTGCCAAAATTATTGAAATACCAAGGATTTTTTGACTTATAGATATTGATATTGGATATGAAAATCGATATGATAATCGATCTCCACAGACTAACAAACGCACGAGTAGTTGTAAGTGTAAGCGGTTTCATAATTCTATGGTTTAACCCTAGGAATTTATAAGTAAACGACTATAAATTCCTTGGTTTTACCCTGTTCATGGCAGCAACGCACCGACACCCGTGAGCGTTTTGATTTGTTTTATATGTGAGCCTTCAATGGGTGCGTTTGGTACACGTGATGCTAAATATACGTTTTTTATTAGGGCGTGTACAGAAATGTTACCGTTTATTTTTCCATTGTATATTAATTAATTATTATATTTTTCGTCTAGTAACATCGTTACTGTGAGAAAATATCATGGAGAGAAAAAATACAGATAATATAATATGTCTTACTACAGATTCAGTTATATACTTTCATCTATAATTCACCATGTAAATCATTACCCGATTAGGCCTCCCACGGCAGCGACTCAAGCCTAGGTTTGATCCCTCGGTAGGGAGCTCTTGAGTGCGTTGCTTGCGCGATACGGTGACACACAAATATACATCACCGCTACAACACTACACGATCACCCCCACACACGTGCACGCTACACGCTTACACATGAAAGTGGAAGGGTTTACTTTTTTCCCCTTATCGAACTGAAAAACTCTCAATTTTCCGATAATAAATATATGGAGGAGTTGTTGAGGCGTGTATGCTTGGTACACGTATACGTTTCAACAACTCATACACATATGAATAGTTAGCTGGGCTAGCTAAGATAGGTCGCGATTTTGCATGCAACAGGCAACAGCCAAGCCGAGGTGTGCCGTTGCACCCTTGAGCTGGTTGCCAAAATAAAATCGGCTGAGTGCCTTAAGTGCTCGCCTTAGTAGTTCGGTGAAGCTGTTAAGGCCTTGCTGGGTCAATAGCGTAGACATTTCGAAAAAAAAAACATGTAAATCGAAAGTGTATGGTACAAACTTTTTATTAATACGTGGTATCGAATGAGTTATTATTTCCTTAAATACTTATGGGTAGTTATAATGAAATTTGAGGAAAACAGAGTACCTAATATACTGTTTTATTTTTCTTTCGAACTGCCTTAGCAAAGTCTTAAATGCTACACCGAACTATTATTACACTGGTTTTGGTTGAAACAGTACCGGCTATAAGAATTTATAAGCCAGAGATAATTCATGGCCATATGTGTCTCCATACGGTTTATGAACCGAGAACTGAAATACTGTACATGGAGATCGTTGAAGTCTCCTAATGCCAGTTGTCATCTTGTTCGATTAATTGATATTGGAGTTTATTAATTCCAGAATTGTAAACCGCTATTAATTGCTATTATAGATTCGGTAGTTCTCTATAAATGACATTTTATTTTACAATAAATATATTTTATTTGCGCGAATTTAATACATCAATGAGTTCTGACTTCTGAGCGTATTTATTTTTAGGTAATTTTATTAACATCCTTTACAATTGATTTCAGTTTTCATTATGATTAGAACACATATCCATCAATGGAGTTGTTGTGTACAAAAAGTATGCCTCAAAATAGTTGAAATTTCGATAATTCTGGAACGGACGTAATGTAAAGGAACGTGTAGTGACGGTCCAAGTATCTTCAGCGTCGTCGTGTCCTGCGAAATACCTAAACGCATGTATTCAGTCAAAATTTTTGTCTGCAAAGCTTTTGTCTTCGTTAGATTCAACTTCACCACGCCTCTCACGCTCTGGCGTTGTTGTACGCCAAAAGACCCAGCCCATATTGACGACCCTTTTTTTTCTCGAACTGACTACTCTATTGACCTAGCAAGGTGTTAACAGCCTCACTGGTCTACTACATATGGACGGCGCATCCCTAGAAACGCGCTAATAATTTATATTTGTGGTAACTATATTCAGTTTTGTAGTACTGGAACCGTCATTCAATGTAAACTTTATTTATTATTGACACTCGATAGGTCTTGGGCGACTAAACGAAATAAATAACAAAGATGACGTCATAACTGATGTTTTCTTACCTTTGTAAATGTCCGGTTCTTGTTTCTCGATATCAATAATATTTTTTATTTCATTGACATAAAGGGTTTCACTTATATTTTGAGTTTTGGTTAAAGCGCATTATACCGATGCGACTCCCATGGTTCGTTGTAGGGGTTTAACATCCGTTACCCCTGAGGGGTCTACTATCTCGACTTCTCAGACCGCAGACGGGACCCCTTATAACTACTCTACACATGCCAGAAGAGCAGACGCAGTTCTGTAGGCATTCCCTGTTCCCCGGCCAAGAGGTGTGAGACAGCACCATGGGGTTTTAGTTCGTGAGAATTGGACATAACCCATCCTTACTTGCCCGGCGAGGTGGGTGTCTGCTAGAGATTTCTTCAGAAAAATTCAATTTTTTTTTAAAAAACAGTTGTTGAAATATTTTTTTGGATTTCTCTTTTACAAAAAAAAAAAAACAAATCTTATCTCCCTTTTTTTTTATTGAAGCGCGACATAGTGACTGCGCTATACCTGATGGTAAGCATAGTACAATCCAAAAACAGTGGCGACCACCGAGAGACAGATCATCCATCGTCGGTCGCCGCTGTCATGCCGGCCATAATGACGAAAATCACCTGGTATTGGATATGCACAGGCTGATCCCGAAACGCGACGCGCAAAAGCGAGTCACTATGACGGGCTGTTTCGCCATGTATATGGTGGTTGCGACCCAGTCGGGCTGTTAAGCCCTACCACCCCGCTATCGCCATTGCCTCGTTCGTTGATCAGCAGGGTGCACCACGTGGAGGTGAGGTTGGCTTGGGTGTCTCAACATCTTATGTTACTCGACACCCCATACACCCCAAAATTTATAATAGTAAGATGAATTACACCGAAAATCATGACTGTACACGTACAACGTAGGTGGTAAAATCACGCTGAAGCTATTACTGGTTTCAACATGAATGGGTCAGTTCGTCCGGGGTAGTACCACCCTTTCACAGAAAACCGACGTGAAGTAACAGTGCGTTGTTGCGTTTCGATAGGTCAGTGAGAGCGCCGGAAGCCCATTTCCCATCTCCCATCCCCTCGCCCCTCTCTTCTCCTCTCCCCCTTGCCATTTCCCCCAAAACAAAGTCTGGCAACGCACTTACGACTCTACTGGTGTTTCAAGTGTCTATGGACGGCGGTGATCACTTAACATCCGGTGACTCGTTTATACGTTTGCCTCCTATGACATAAAAAAAAACAAAGAGTACGCACGACAGGGATTATAACCTACCTAGGGTTGCCCTGTCCATACAACGCCTTAAGCTATACGACCAGTTCGTACCGCAATAACTTTCAATATAGTACAATACGTATACTATGCCCCAGTGCAACGTAACCGTAACCTAGATGAATTCTCCTTGGAAATGCATTAACTTAAAAGATATCATATTAATGAGGCAATTAAAATTCATTAAGCATCGTATAGTTACGATTAATAAACAGTGAGTCAGTTTAGACTTATTCAAACATTAGTTTATGCTTTCGAATACAACCTCAAATATCAAACCAAATTTTCTTTTTTTTTTTGCTATTTATTATAATTCATTACCATCTCCACGAGGTTCCTCAGCGGTAGACGTATAAAAAGAAATAAAAATATAATTGCAAATGGTCATTCAACGCCAAAGCGGGAGGGCTGAAAAAATTTTTTTTTTTATTGCCTAAATTTTGTGATATGATTTAGTACCCCTCAAAATAGTCCTGGTAAATGTTTTTTTTATTACTCATACAAATGGTAGTTTTTTTTTGTACATATTATTCTTACAAGTGATCTAAATTTGATCTTATTTTGTAATTTTCTGTTTTTAAATGATCTTTATAGAAAAAAAAAACCATAACTTTTACATATAAAAAAAATAAATTAAACTTAGAATCGAGTTTTTACGTAAAACATTTATAGGCGCGTGTAAAGCTGATTTTGGATTGATGCAACGTGGCGACTAAATCACGAATTTTGTACGATTAACGAAACATAAGATTCAAATTGTTTTGTCGGCCACTCGTTATACAAGTGTAAGTGATAAATACCGCCAAATACACCGCGCCTACGCCTTATTGAATTTTTGTATTTAAATGATGATATGATTCTTGTCCGTAACCTGTTCTTTGAGGCATATAACTTATACAAAACGATTTCGATGTTTCACATCTGCAAGGTCCCGTGACGGCTCAGTTATTTTAAAAGTGAATGTACTCTTCAATTGTTTTATTTTTTTAAGCCTCTATATATTCCTTAACTTTCAAGCCTGGTCTGATAACGAGGTTTCTCTAACATTACTGTTATTTTATTTTATTACATATTATTTATTTATAAATGAAAAAAAAATCATTACAAAAAAAGGAAGTTATTGAAAGAATTTATTTTGAAACCGTCCCATTCGGCGTGGAATGCTCCATATATATATCGTTCTATATTAGTAAAATTATTCCAGGGACAGCTTCCATCGTGCATTGTTGCCATTCTGCTCATGTTTCTCCATAATTCAGTACTTAAACACTAAAAAAAGTATCAAGGACGTAACCAGATATAGTCAGGGAGATAGTCACCCACTCCCAACATGGACTTAACGCTCATTCATAGTGCTTCCGAAGGCGAACAGTAAATAATTAAGAACGCTGTATTTATAAAGATTTCTCAAAAATGAATGAGAAATCTGAATTATACCCTTGCTTTATGTTATCGTACTAAGTGTTATATATACTATAATTCTTTACAATTTGTTAAAAATAATAGCCGTAAAGCAGAAAGAGCCGTCGGCAGAATTGAGCTCCGCATGTAATTAAGTACTTCAGTGAAGCGTAACAAAATGGTAAACTATTCTACAATTAAATAATTTTACATAAATTTTTGAGTGCCTGTATATTATTTCAATTTCAGTTATGTTAAAATGTCACATTTCACCTTGAAACTTTGACCGAATCTAATTGTGTTCAGAAGTTAGCATTTCAGACAACAACAGTTTCAAAATAAAAAATTCTCAAAGGTTTCATCGAAAAGAGGTGATAAGAAACTCGATCTAGTTTATCTTTTCATGACATATATTTTACATAGATAGTTATATTCGTTAGTGGATGTATAGACATTACCGTAATTTGTAGACATCACCATCGTTCACATACCTATTGTCAGAAAGTAGGAGGTTGTCTACTCTATTCTCCCAACTCTCTATATTGTAGCAGTTCAAATTTTTAACCCAGATTTTCCCTTGCCTACCTCCCTGGTTTAAGACCCCATTACGCCCTTGTCATGTACTCCACACTAACTTAATGTTGCTCCAATGTCCTTCAACTCCAAATGGGAACAGAGAACCCATAGAGTATAATAACTTATACTTTAAGCAAACCATACCATCTCATTAAGATATGTGCCCTATACATCATTTTGTGATTTTGTAATTTTATATCATTTATATGGGGACAGGTAATGTCCTTGGAGTTTTTATCGGGATCTTAATCTCTCATGTAGTAGCTTTTAAATTTCATTCATAATTAAATAGTATGGAATATAGTTCGATTATTGTGCACAAGTAAAGTGAATGGAAAATAATATCACGGAGCATGAATTCTGAGATGCCACAAAACCCCATGGAAAGTTCTAACAAAGGCAACACCATTTTGTTAGAACATTGAAATTATAACAAGCCACTTGTAATATTGCGTACTCGATAATGGCAGTAATTATTTAGAAGATTATTTGCAAAAATAAAAAAAATAAATTTACCCTCAGAATATAGATTTAATAGAAAACACATCTTAAAACAACGGCGATTAATTCTAAATATGCAAATTTTTTTAGCTCCCTTGCGATTTAAAACTTGATGAAATTAAAAAAATACATCTATCTACATACATTACGATACAATACCATTTATATTAATATTTTATCAGTTTTTGAAGGTTTCATTAATATCGCATGTGAACTGCACACATGTTTCTTTATCAAAAGAATTAACACAAGTAGTTTACAACTCCGACCACCACAGGATATTTACATGGCCCGAGGGATACGAAAATAACGAGATATTGCGACAATCGCTAAACGGCTTATAGCTCCAATAAACACAATCAATAGTATTATACATGAATTACAACAAAACGCAGAGTTGACTCATTGTTGTGTTTGTTATCACACTATGCGCCATATGCGCTTGTGGTCATTGGCACAGAGAGCGAGTCAATACAACATTACTACGGGAAGAACGAGCTGTCTGTGAATTGTGATTATTGTGTCGTGCTTTGCAGTACACGATTGGAAACGGACGTGTTAAGGCGCTCATGATACTTGTAGAAATTGGCGCGAATTCCTTTCATGTGAGCGTACGTTAAAACGTGAACTCGTTTGTAAAACTAATTAGTGAATTAATTAAATTATTTCTATTGTATATATCAACTTTACGTGAGTATTTAATTTTATCTTTGCTCTATTTACAAGTGAAAATAAATGGTCATATTAAAAGTACGGTATTAATTTAAATAATTCTATAGACAATAAGTACGAAGAAATAAACGTTTTACGGAGAATTTGGCAATGAGAATTTACAAAAAATAATTAAGTATAAAGCTGAATAGATTATTTTTATTTAAAAATGGCCCGATTTAATTTTTGCAACGCTTATGAATAAGTATAATAGCTGTCTAATGTGATTGTAAAATGCTTACAGGACGTTATTATATATATTTAATTTGTAAGTAAATTAATATATACCAAACTATAAAACTTTAATGACTATTTAATATGAAAATGGTTTCATATGTCTATAAATTTTATCGACCATAAATCAATAACAAATTTATAATTTATTTCAGTATAATTGTAATATAACGAATTGTATAGTAATTTTATGTTTACGAAGAGAACATTTCTAAAGTTAATGATTGGAATAAACAATTAATGTTAATGAGTTTATAAGATATAACAGTATATTGCTAAAACAATTATCATTAATTTACAGAGACTATTATAATTATCTAATTTTTTAGGCAACAACTAGGTTTATTATCAACCCTAAACTGTTATTACCTGTTTTGTTGCATGGACTTTTTGGTGGGATCATATCTGTCATGTGGTATTTTTTTATTCATAAATTTGCGTTATTTATTGTTATGATATGTTATATTGTTAGCATTTCGGTTGATATCGTTTAGTTAGTTTATAGTAGTGGAATAGAATATAAATAACAACAAGAAATGAAATTCCTTGCAAACTACTAACACGACAGCCACCATTTTGTTTCAACATTTCATTCATAATCTTGTGTTATAAGACTCTATAATTTGTAATATTGGTGGCATTTTACGTAATATAATTTTTTTATTGTGCACAAGTCAAGTGGATGAGAAATGATACCAGGGGGTATGAATTCTGAGATGCCACAAAAACTCCATGGAAAGTTGTAATTAGAGTGCCACCATCTTGTTGAAACATTGAAATTGTCCCACTTGTAATATTATTAGCCATTCGATAATGGCAGTAATATTATGGAAGATAGATTATCGAAGAAAAAGTTTATGTTATTTAATGTTGCAGCAGCATTTCGGTATATTTAGTTCTGTAGTCCGGTGAAGCTGTCAATGCCAGATAGGCTAATAGCATAGTCAGTACTAAAAAAAATTATATAGTTTTGTCATATTATATACTTAAAATGGAATATAATAGCCACTTTGTTTCATCATTAAAGTTTGGACTATAACATGGATTTAGATCTAAAAACCTGTATCTAATACAAATATATATTTATTTCTGGACATATATAAACCTTTAAGTCAATAACCAAAGAAATTAAGTATTAAAATTGAAACCACTGAAGTTACAGACACGAAATTTGTTGTTTTTACTGTATATTTTTTGCAACTTTACACAATAGTGTATACATCATAAACGCTGTTAGTTGACAATGGATAAAATAAGTAAGACATGAGATAAGCCTTTACCTCGAAGCCAGTTGAAGTAGGTTAAATAGGTATTTAGAATAATAAAATTGTAATATTTTACGCTTTGTACTCGACATGTGTAAGTACGAGTCCATTATCAACATAGAATTATATAATACTTAATACTATAAGTGCGAATGTAAGTTTGTTTATTACGTTTTCCTGCTATAACGAGTCAACAAATCATCTTAAAATTTGCACATACATACGTTGCCAAGAGTACAGAAGTACATGGGGTACTTTTCATTCATAAAAAATGTTTATTTCGTTTTTGGAGACCAATCTTTTAATAGATTATTACCGGCATTCTCGAGTAGGTAATGATATTGACAAATGCTTTGCTATAATTTCTATGAACTAAAAAGATGGTGGCCGTCTTGTTAGAACTTTCCAGGGAGTTTTGTGACCAGCCAGAATTCATGCTCCGTGATATTATTACCCATCCAGATCACTTGAGCACAATAACCGAGCTATATTACGTAAAATGCCACCAATATCACGAAATATTGATTTGAATAACACAATATAATGAAATAAACATAAAATCCACTACATGATATTTCAAGATTCCGCCAAAAACTCAGTATTGTTCTCGAGGGAGAGGTCCATGTTAAATATGACCAAAACCAGTAGTAGTAATAATATTCGTCCAATAGGACAGGCGAAGGAATTAATCCATACTGCCAAAACAAAACCATAAGGTTTAGGGTCCATACAAACGAATGTAGTAGACCTTATGAGACACGAGTAAACAGACTCTTGGCAATATAAGCTGAAAAATACCCGATTTATTACAACCCTTAAAAAAACAAATGATGTATTGTGAAGTCATCATTTTTATGTAAAATGTATTTTTGAATATTTTTTTTATTTGTACGAAATTTTTTTTTTACTAAACCATGAAATTTACGATGTGAAATTTAAAAAAGAAATAACCCATTCCATACCAGCACCCGTGTGTTTTTTGACTCGTTTTATCTGTTTGTCTACAAGACACCCTATTTGTACCTATTAGGTATACGTAATGCTAAAGATGCGTTTTTTATTAGTTATTTCACAAAAATGTTGCCGTTTTTATTCCACTACACAATATATTATAATTTTCGTCTAGTAACGTCGGTAATAACTTTGATTTTGAAGTATTTTTTGATTTTGGTGTTATTACAAAAAAGTTAAATACGTATTGAACACTTGCTTTAAAAAGGTTTGGGTACTTAGCCGAGGTGTGCCGTGCACCCTTGAGCTAGTTGTCAAATAAACTGAGTACTCTAAGCGCTCGCCTTAGTAGTTCGGTGAAGTCTTAAGACCTTGTTAAGACCTTGCTGGGTCAATAACGTAGTCAGTTCGAGAAAAAAAAAAGTTTGGGTACTTCTGTATTAAATGCACGGTGCATTCACTCGAACGTTCGCCATCTTGCTCTTTTGTCACGCATTGGTTAGGTTATAGGATAGACTTAAAACAAAAACATATAACGCGTACTTGCCTCGGGCGAGCACGGTGCATTTAATACGAAACTACCCAAACCCTTTTAAAGCAAGAATTCAATACTTAGTTAACTTTTTTGTAATAACAAAGAATATGTCTTACTATAGATTAATTGATACATCTTCACCTATAATTCACCATAAAAATCGGTGGCAGATAGTATAAACTTTTTGTTAATAAATGGCATCGCATGCGTTGAAATCACGATCAGCCATTTTGAGTCTTGAAAAATCAGCCACAAGGTTAAAACTTCGAAGTCTCAAGCAAAAGATAATAATTCTATAAATGATGATCGAAATAATATAATATTTGCTACGTAACTTGCCTTTGTAACTTTGTTTCTTAAAATATATAGCAAATAACACCTGAAACCGCACTTTCCTTCTTTCCCTTTCCTTCCACTCCCCCTTCTCCCATATATAGGCTGGCAACGCACTTGCGACGTCTCTGATGTCGCTGGTGTCTATGGACAGTGGTGATCACTTAACATCACGTGATACACCAGTTCGTTTGCCTCCTTTGATATAAAAAAAAAAAAAATTACTTTGTTGTTTACGGTGACCACTCCTCATGAAAAGTAATTTCACCAAACTACAATCGTTCCCCGACATCATCAATCATCCATCAGATTATAGGTCTAACACCCGGCTTCATATCACAATTAATATTCTGAAGTCCGGTACTAAATGTTATCTGACCGCCGCGACAATATTTTCCACTCTTATCACACCGTCTAAACAATATTATAGCTACATTCGATCGACAGACAGTATTTATTTGTACGATAGTGAAATACGTTCGCTTATTCAACTCACTGTGATTTGTGAAAGGAATTCAAACCGTTTAATTCCGATCGTCGTTTGAACTCGTCGCGTTGAACTTGGAATTCAAACGTTTGAATTCTGAACTTTGGTGTGCGTCGAACTATTGATAATGAAGTTTTGGCTGACGTTTAGTGTTGAAGTATAGGAATCAAATGTTCTAATTCTAAAGTGTTTATGACTTGGGAAGGTTTTTGAGTTGAACGTAAGTAATTCTATTCCAAGGCCATAACCACCGCTTTACTTCACAATGTACATCAATTCTTCTTCTTCTTTTTCTTGTTTTGGCTCCGCAGAAGCATTTACCAGTGCCAATGTTTTCTTTCAATGGACGTTATAGTACAATAATATTACAAGCGTCGTGTTATTATTTCAATGTTCTAACAAGATGGTGGATCCCTTGTTAGAACTTTCCAAGGAGTTTTTGTGACATCTCAGAATTTCATGCTCCGTGGTATTATTTTTCATTCACTTCACTTATGCACAATAAACTAACTATATTACGTAAAACACCACCAAATTTACAAAATATAGAGTCAAATAACACAAAATTATGAATAAAATATAAAATCCGCTACATAACAGACAAGATCCCGCCGAATACTCCCAAAAAATTATCTACAAATAATGTTGAAATATGTTGCTACAAGATTTTACTACAATTGTTGAAGAATTTAGTTTCCATTGCAGTATTTTATTCATCATCAACTCATAATATTTCACTTCGAATTTCCATAAATGTGTCGTTAAATTTCGAAATGAGCTATATCTAATTTTAATTATGTATATAACGTTATTTTAAGATTTCAAGTTTTCATACACCGAGAAATTTAAATTTTTCCGTCCATAA
>JACEII010000006.1:9340272-9356619 GCA_014332785.1 Antheraea mylitta
GTAAATTTGGTGGTGTTTTACTTAATATAGTTAGTTTATTGTGCATAAGTGAAGTGAATGGAAAATAATACCACAGAGCATGAAATTCTGAGATGCCACAAAAACTCCCTGGAAGGTTCTAACAAGAGATCCACCATCTTGTTAGAATATTGAAATGGTCACACGGCGCTTGTAATACTATTGTACTATAAAGTCTATTGAAACAAAACATTGACACTGGCAAGTGCTTCTGCTGAGCCAAAACAAGAAGAAGAAAAAACTGAATTTTACATCTTACCTTGGCGCAATTCGAAGTACTTAGTGCAGTTAATTTTCATAAAGGTATTCTCGGAAATCATGATCAGATGAACAAAAAAAAAATAAACCTTAATTCATAATCTACCTTTATAAGAGCAATATTACATCATAAAGTTTTGGAAAAGATGAAACGGACACCCAGAACCATTGATTACTCATTATAAATTAACATGAAATAAGTATTAATTGTAGGTCATCGGTCACTTGTCCTACAGAACGAGTATGAACACAACAAAGAGAAAACGCTCTATTAAAAATACGACAATAGTAAGGTTGCCACCATTACTGCATAATATACTATATTCTTTATTTCAAAAAAATATACTATATAAGTACGTCATGAGGACAATAAGAAACGTGAAAATACTCTATTTTACAAACTAATCTAAAAAACTTGATTATTTTTTTTTTATTGTAACACGGCAAAATGACTGCACTATGTCTGATGGTAAGCACAGTGCAATCTAAAAATAATAGCAATTACCGATTGACACACTATCCATCGCCGGTCGCCACTATCATGCCGGCATGCAAAAAGCTGGATATGCACAGGCTGATCCCGAAACGCGACCTGCAGAAGCGAATCACTATTACGGGCTTTTTCGCCATATACATGGTGTTTGGGACCCAGTCAGGCTGTAAAACCCTACCACCCCGCTTTCACCATTGCCTCGTTCGTTATTCAGCAGGGTGCACCACGTGCAGGTGAGGTTGGCTTGAGTATCTCAAGTCTTATGATGTTATTTGACACCCCTTACACCCCTTATATTATTTGTACTAGCTGTGTCTGCGACTTCGTCCACGTAGAAACTTATATAAGGAACAGTGATTAATAAAATCATCTGAATGTATTAGATCCGTTTACTTATTTATCTACTTTTCTGTAGTACTTACGCCGCATCGTCATTAAAATTACAATAACTTTTGATAGAGTGTACCGATTTTAATGAAACGAAGACTACGTTATGCTCGAGGATAAGGTTTATGATTATGTTGATATCGTTTTATTGTGAATCCAGTACTTTAGCAATGATGCGTGTTCATACAAACAGACAGACATTTCTAAAAATGATTGAAATGATTTACTTATTGTTAGACACTAGAACAATTGTTTTCGCGGAAATCGAAAAAGTTCAGACATGTCCCATTTACATTCTTATTATATTGTATAGGAGATGAAAACATAACAAAGAATAATATTAACTATTCTAATACCTCCATAATATCTTTGGACGTACGTCATTCTGACTTTTTTTATACTTTTAAAATTCACTATACTTAATTGGTAAAATGAAAGGAGGCAACCCTAGTGACAAGTTAGTACGAACGATGCATCGCACAGGATATAGATACTTGCTGACAAGTATACTCTTTGTTCATTTTAAATTCACTTGAGGGTTAGGTATATTTATTTTTATTAGAATGAAACAAAGAACGCTTAGTTAAAAAAAAACATACCTTACAACACGGACAAACACAGGACATAAATTATTGGTTTTGCAATGAACCATATGAAACTCCAAATGTATATAAATAAGTGCTCTTTTTAGTTCTTTTTTTTGGTTTCACTAAAGTTCCTAAATACGACTAAACACAAAAGAATGCATAGCATCGACTGAGAAATAGAGGAAGGAAGTGTTTTCCGTCAAAAATTACGGTCTCGATTAATTTTTTTTTACACCAGAACATATTACATTTTCACTTTATCTTATACATTTTACACATAAAATTATACAAATTCAAATAGATAGCCAACTTATTTATCCTCGATAATCCACATTAATATAAAGCTGCTTGATTTGAAAAATTCTTTCAGTGTTAGATAGCTCATTTATCGAGGAAGATATCACACTGAGATCAAAAGGAGCGGATTACCAATGAATAATGTTTCAAAATAGGTTTTATCTTCCTTTTGAGAGCTTCCTTTTTTTTTCGAACTGACTACGCTATTGGCCTTAGTTCTTTGGCCTTTACAGCTTCACCGGACTACATTTGAGAGCTTCCGCTGCGTGTTAGCGATAGGCCAAGGTAACTATTCCACGCGGACAAAGTCGCGGGGCGAAGTTTGTAATTATAATTAATGAATGTAGTTGCAACTTACCCACTGTATTTAGATATTTCAAGATATCTGACAAGAGTGAATTTTTTAATCACTAATAAGCTTTAAGCTAATCATTAGGCAATTTAACTACAGCTAATGCGTTAATAGCACCTTAACAATATGATGCAAAGTAAACACAGCCGGCCACGTGTAAGGCCACTTAGATAACCGTTGTACGTAGTATGACATGAACTCGGATCATTCACGAGGACAAGCTTACATTGTAAGTATATTGATTGTGCACACTTACTGTTGTATTGGAAGTAAGGTTGCCAATTTTATTTATGGATTTTTTATGTTAAATATCTATGGCGGCGGTTCAGACAGACTGTTGACGTGGCGTCGCGTCGCTAATTTCAAACGTGTGTTAGCGTTAATATTATATACGTTGCCATGGTAACGTGATAACTTTCTATCGCAAATATTTTCAGAGTTTATTTTGTGTTCCTATTCAAAAAGTTTATTCTAAGTTAGTTTTGTTTCCAATTTCTGATTATACGTGGTACGTTTCTATTGCAAACATTTCCAAAGCTTATTTTGTATTGCTATTCAAAAAGTTTAGCAGTAATAATAATCGTCCAATAAGACAGGCGAAGGAATTAATCCATACTGCCAATTCTGAAGGTGTCAATATAGGTCGTTCATTTTTAGAACACAACGATTGTGAAGAATACCTTCTACTCTATTATTTACTTGCAGTGCCCGCAAACTCCGTTCCGCCTAAAGTATATTATAATATAGGTTTTTTTTTGCATAAAAAACTACTCCTGACAATATCAAACACAACAAAAAAGAATTACCAAAATCGGTTCAACAGTTCTCGAGATTTGCGCTTAGCGATTCATTTTTATATTATAGATTTTTATTAAAATAAAACTGTAAGTTGACACAGTGATAACTAATATTACAAGGTTACATCTAGAATACTTTTTGTTCCATAAAACGCGAGAGGTTCTCTAGGATAAAGACAAAAATTTGTGTTCAATGAAATTCTTGACGAATTTTGCTAAATTTTCTTTGTGCTATATATAACACACAGATTAGCTAATTATTTATGCCATATTTCATATTTTTATCGTGTTATATTCAGGAAATCCTTGGTACCACCGATTCGATTTTGATTTTTTTTTCAATGTAAGAAAGGTATATTATACTTCAGTGTTATAGATAATGTTTATTAAAAAACATTTATCGCCAATACTGGGAAGACATTAAACATATGCTAAACATATAGGTTAGTTTTTATTTTAATTGGACCCTATAGATGATGCTGTGAACGGGTTTTAGGCTTACCAACTGGGTATATGTTTGAGTGAGTCCCTGTATAGTTCAGGTGTACAATGTAAAATGGTAGATATCGCTGCAATCGGGATTTAGGTTTGTTAAGATTTTTCGCGTTTAAAAATACAATTGAGACAGATAATAACCGATTTGGTGCAGACGAAGTTGCACGGGTCAGCTAGTTTATGTATAACATTGATGTATTTTTGAATAATCCGGCCACGTTGTAGTCTCGTTTCTCAGATGTGTCGTAGTGCTACCGGACGTAGACTATAACATATAACATTCAGTGACACCCCTAACGGGGACTGACCTTTCAACACTAATGTATTGGCGAGGTTTAATAATAATATTTTAATACACCAAGTATGATACGCAGCCATTTTAGTACAAAATAGGTCATTTGTACTATGCTATCAGACAAAATAGGTATATCTATCTATCTATCCAATACCTTTAAACGAGCAATTCTTGTATATTTTTATATTTGTACATATTCGGAATCTCAGAAGCGGCGTCATCTATTTCCGTGAGACTAAGTATGGAGGTAGTTTCGGGGACGATAAATCGATCTAGCTAGAGTTTATTCATAGAAAACTTTTTAAACTAAGTTTTCAGGCAATGAGAAAATATAGCTAGAATATAAAGGTAAATTTCACCGACGCTGTCAAAACAGAAATTGCTCAGATGGATATCGGTTTCTTCGAAAATACGTGTAACCCCAGTTCGAATCGGAGTGACAGCAGAAGAGATATATTTTTCTAATATTTTTTTTGTAATTTTTTTTTATTTTATAAGGCAAACCTAACAGTTTATTTTAATTAAAAATTGTTTTTTAAAGAACCGAGCTAGGCTCGGTCGCCCTGGTACTCTATACTAATATCTTAAAACTTAAGAGTTTCTTTGGTTGAACGCACAAATCTCAGAAACTACTGGTCTAATTTAAAAAGTGTTAGAGAAATCATTTATCGAGCAAGATTATAATCTATATATCATCACGTTAAAACCAATAGGAGCGGAGCACCAACGAAGAATATTTCAAAATCCGGAAGTTTTTTCCTCTTCAGAGCTTCCGCTACGTGTTAGTTAGCGTTAGCTTTTTTTTCTCGAACTGACTACGCTATTGGCCTTTATTATTTGGCCTTTACAGCTTCACCGGACTACTTCAGTTAGCGTTAGTTAGTTAACTATTCCACACGAACGAAGTCGCGGGTATAAGCTAGTCTTTAATAAAAATAGTTCTTTTAATCTTTGTCCTTCTTTCAACGTGCAAAACAAATATTATATTTTGATTCGTATTTAGATTAGACTGTTTATATTTTTGTTTGTTTTTGAAAAATATGAAAGATTTTACTGCTTTACTGGATATATTTATTTTAATCTTTTAACATCGATTAAACGATTGACCCGGAAACCGTCTGGAAAATCACCACGGAAGTGTAGATTTGCCAACCATAACACTTGGAACTAACGACCGAAATACTTATGGTATATTTACTTTCCATAAAAATCAAGTCTAAGAAGACACTTTATTTGTATTCTTTGCAATATATTTCTTATTTATACTTTTTTTTTATTATCACTGAATGTTTTCCGATACGTTTCTTATCACAAAATCACAAAAAAAAATATTCAAGGAAACAAAATCTTAAATACGAAAGTCCTATTTATCTCTTAACACTATGATCTAAATTCCTGATGGTCTTACTGAGCCTGAACCAGGGGATGAACATGTGTGATTGTTACTAGTATTAAAATCTGGTCATTTACTAAATCTGCGGGGTGGCAGGGTTATACAGCCCGACTGGGTCGCAACCACCATGTATATGGTGAAAAAGCCCGTAATAGTGATTCGCTTCTACGGGTCGCGTTTCGGGATCAGCCTGTGCATATCCAGCTTATTACAGGCCGGCATGATAGTGGCGACCGGCGATGGACAATGTGTCAATCGGTGATCGCTATTATTTTTGGATTGTACTGTGCTGTGTGATGGTAACATCAGGCATAGTGCAGTCACTTTGCCGTGCTAAAATAAAAAAAAAAACTAGTTTTTCTAAGTTTTTGTATATCAATATGTACTATATCCTCTGCCCTTCTCTGTTTTTTCGCGATAAACATAAAAACTACTGAACGGATTTTCTTACAGCTTTTACCAATAGATAAAGTGATTCACGAAGAAGGATTAGGTATATAATCAAGGTTTTTATTTTTATTAATAGGGCGACATAACGAGAGACCGCTAGCATATATTAAATTTTCTTCAACAGCTAAATTATATTGAAAGTGCATAGTTAAGATACTGCTCTCTAATAAGATTGCTAAACCTGCCCATTTTTGTAATGAAATTACGATATCTAGGTAACTCAACTGTTAAGCTCACCGTAAAATATTAAACTATGGAAGTAAACGAAGTTAGCAAACCTAAGAGCGGAATATCTGCGTTTCCTGTAACTTGTCCTCAACAGAACTGGTTTATAATTATTATATATACAACATCACATATTAGTATGTCCGTATATGTCACATGTTAAACAACCTATAAAAGGATATTATTAATATTGCGCACAAGAGATTTGCGCATTGAATTCGCGAAAAAATTAGGATTGTCCCAAACGCTAAAACTATATCTATTGTGTGCACAATCATTTAGTTTGTCACTAATTGTAACGAAACTCTCGGACAAATAGTGACATTTTTATATCTATACTAGCTAGCCTACGACTTTGCGTTGTTTATTATCCATACTAATATTATAAAGAGGTAAAGTTTGTGAGTTTGTGACGTTGTAGGGGGTAATCTCAGGAATTACTGGTGGTGGAAATTGTTGTAAAAATACAGATAGCGGTAGGAGTTCGGTACGGAACTTACCGGGTCGCTGGCTGGTTCTCGGCTTCCACCACAAAATTACAACACTCTTTATATACCGATTAATATTGTCCCGGTTGTTCTTACAATGATTAAATTATATGATCACTGGATATGCGTGCGTAATATTGAGCGATAGCGTTCTCGCGGAAGCGGTTCAGAGTAGCGTCTCGCGAGCGGCGTATTTTTTCGTTCCGTTCCTTTTTTTGGAGAGGGAGGGGGTGAAATAAAATACATAGATTAAATAGCGTGCGAAAGTATAGATAAAATATGCGGAAGCGTGAAGAGGAAATAATATATACTAAAAATAATAGATGGCGTTACCAACTGGTCCGATTTGAATAATTCTTTCAGTGTTATATAGCTCAGTCATCGAGAATGGTTATAAGCTATACATCATCACGCTAAGACCAATAGGAGCGGAGCATAGATGAAAAATGTTTCAAAATCGGGATATTTTTTCCTTTTGAGAACGCGAACGAAGTCGCGGGCAGAGGCTAGTGTTTTGATACATGTCAAAGGGATAGGCAGTATTTTCGACGAAAGCTCACAACTGGCTTGCCTTTTTCCGACACTTTCAACATTTAAATGTTTTAGTTTAGTTATATTTCAACTAATTTACAAAAAATCTTGACAAATTATATACCTAAACCTTCCCCCTGAACCATTTCATGTACTAATAAAAACCGCATGAAAATCCACTCAGTAGTTTTTGAGTTTATCGCGAACAGACTGAAAAACGCGGTGAAGAACTTTGTTTTAAAATACGGGTGGTTAACATTCGGCCACGACGTTGCCTGCTTCTATTACACTATAATTCAAAACAACATACAATATCTTCCTGTAACCCTAACAGTACTGTACATATATGCTCACGGATACGATTTTTACGTAAAAAAAAAAAAAAAAACTACATATAAGCAAAAAAAAAGGTGCGGACCAAGAGTCTGCAGACTAAAACAAAATATAAAAAAAAAAACCCTAACGGTATCTTTCAAAATTTAGCTGCTTCCGGCGGACCCACTGCGGCTATATTTCTACCATATTCCCAAAACTCGACAAAAAATATGAAGATTAGACTTAACTATGGTAATTTGCGTTGCGGTTTAGTTCCAACCACAAATTAATAGATTTCGAAAAAACGTGAGAATTTATTGGTTGATTAATAAATTAACTATACACTGAGTGGTTGTGAAATATACAAGTTTTTACAAGTAACAGTCGCTGAGCTTCTTAAAATATTATCTGCCTACATTGATACGTGTTTTTTTTTCGAAATGACTACGCTATTGATCCAGCAAGGTCTTAACAGCTTCACCGGACTACTTTGATAGGTGAAGTCAAGCCAGTTAGTTCTTCACTATCGAAAGCAGATAATTTTTTGTGGACCCCCGCTTACGAATTGCCGTGAACACCTGTGGCCACTACTTTGGAAACTAATGTATTATACCACCAATATAAATGTAAATAAAATAAGATACGAAATAATTCTTAATTTAATAAGTGCGTTTTTTTTCTCGAACTGACTACGCTATTGACCTAGCAAGGTCTTTACAGCTTCACCGGACTACTAATAAGTGCGTGAACAGCTGCGGACAGAACTAATAATTCTAGTAAATCGAATACTTTTACACAAGAAATTCCTGTATATTTTTATATATTCTGGATCTCGGAAACGGTGTCAGCGATTCCAGTAAAGCTGTTAAGACCTTGCTAGGTAAATAGCGTAGTCAGATCGAAAAAAAAAAAGTGTCAGCGATTTCCGTGAAACTTAGTATGTAGGGGGTTTTGGGGACGATAAATCGATCTAGCTAGATTTTATTCATAGAAAACTTTTTTATCTGAGTTTTCAGGCAATGAAAAAATATAACTAGAATATAAAGATAAAATTTCGCCGCCGCTGTCAAAACAAAAACAGCTCAGATGGAAAACGGCTGTTTCGAAAATCCATCTAACCCCAGTTCGAATCCGAGTGACAGCCAAAGAGATATTTTTTTTAACATATTTTGTGTTTGATAAAAAAAATGCTAATTTTGTGAGATAAACCTAACAATTTATTTTAATTAAAAAATATATTTTAAAGAACCGACCTAGGCTTGTTCGTTCAGGTACTATACGTTATATTGAGAGCTAATTATGAATCAGAAAATATTATTGAATGCACATATATATGGAGGAGTTGTTGAGGCGTGTATGCTTGGTACACATATACGTTTCAACAACTCATACATATATGAATAGTTAGCTAGGTTAACTAAGATAGGTCGCGATTTTGCATGCAACAGGCAACAGCCAGGCCGAGGTGTGCCGTGCACCCTTGAGCTGGTTGCCATAATAAAATCGGCTGAGTGCCTTAAGCGCTCACCTTAGTAGTCCGGTGAAGCTGTTAAGGCCTTGATGGGTCAATAGCGTAGTCATTTCGAGAAAAAAAAAAAGAATGCACATCAAACACGCATAGTGTTCTTATCACGGTAATGCCCCACTTGCTCGAGTACCCCGACATCACTATCTATATTCAAGAAATAAGTATGTTTGTTCAGATAATTTTATACAAGCTTAGATATTTATGACACCTACTCTTGTGACGAATCTATCGGCACATCGGGATGTTGAAATACATAGAATCGTTTTCGCTAGAGAGCGTCAAAGAAATAGAATGCGGAAAATATTACGTTCCTACTCAGTCGATTAAAATAAACTAATATTTGAATTTTTTTAAAATCGAGCTTTTATACAAAGGCCATAAGCATAGTGAATCGGTCCCAGGAAGCTATTAAAATGATATTTAGGTGATATGTAGGAATTAATAAAGTAACAAGATCCTGAAAGCTTCATCATCTTTAGTTTAATTGGTTTTCGAAGAAAAGAAAACTTGTAAAAAAAATAAAATTCTTATGATGGATTGGGCCGATTGATTCATATTTTTTAAGTGCATTAGTTTTCGCTTGTACAAAAATTAATTAAAAACCTTATATGTTCATAAGATTTTTCAATTGATTTTTTTTTCTTTTAAATTCTTTTTTTAAACAATGATGCAGTATCTGTACAATTATGAAACTATTTTTTCCTTACAACATTATGAGTACCTATTTAAAATTTCTAAAATTAGTACTCTATATTATAAATCAACACAATTATGTGCGGTTTATCAATTTTGTTAAGTACGTATGTACTTCAGCTTTTTGTTTTAACGCAAATTTATTTTACTATGTATTTACAATAATATATCATCCTACCTGTGCGGGCCGACGTTGTCCTGCCTTGATAATTTAAAAAAAACCTAAAAGTCAACCTCAGCGCCACCTAACGGGTCCAATTGTGAATCTAAACCATTCTCGGATCCACTGAAACACGCACACAAAATTTCATCAAAATATGTCAAGCCGTTTATGAGGAGTTCAGTGACTTACACACGTATAGAAGAAATTTATACATAAGGAAAGATATAAATCAAGGACAACCTTTTTTTCAGCCTAATAAAAAATAACGTGATAGTGAGGAGTAACATAAATCGATTTCTTTAATTAAATATCTCTTTTTATATTATTGCTTCTGAAAATAAAGATAGTAACTTAATTAATTTGTAAGTACATACGATATAATAAATTATTATATAAATATAATATACATGTATCATACACAAATATTCCAAAAAAAATCTCTAAACGACAGCGAAAACTGTGTAAAAATCCGTTGTGTAGCTCAGAACAACTGATGAAACATACACAGACAGACGAGAAAAGCGTCTTTAATTTATAGATATAACCGTACGAAACATATACGAGTGCAGCATTTTAGTCTCAATATTTAGGTTTAGATTTCCTAACAAAAACCTGACAGTGCTGACAACCTTTCGGCACACAATTTGGTCGTTAATTATTTTTAGTCAACATCAAAAAATACCTTTTTCCACCCGGTTGTATTTTTTAAAAGTTTGTTACCTCGGACCTTTGTGATTGTAATAATAGTGAGAATTCGTTTTTATTGTAAAGAGGATTTCATTTTAATTCCATGAGCATTGGACCTCTTTTCGAAAATACACTAGGGAATTCCGCAAAATTTTATTGATTTTATTGTTTCTTAAAATTGTAATACAAAAGAGTGATACCATCTAAAAAAGGATTAAAGGTACAAATTCAAGGAAAAAAAAATGCAGAATATTAAATAGTATAATCTTTAAATTACCATATAGTTTGTAAACATGTTAACTCCTTGTTTATTATTACGCACTTAACATCTCAATATAGATAATAGGTACAATAAAACGCATTAGATATAGCGGGAAACGTGACAAGCCAATCCGATCAATATTAATTTTACCTTGCGATCGCTGAAGCGCTGAACGACGTACGCGTGCTCAAGTTTACTAATTATCTTTTGTAAACATACAGCACTTGACGTCCTTGGTACACCAAATCGAATCATTTGCTATATACAAATAATGTTTAATTTCTATTTCAAACATTCCTATTTAAAATCCGATCACACGTTGCTGTGACTCATTTATTACTACATGCTGAACGGAATAAAACACGTGTACCATAAAATTAAAGCGTTGAAAAAGAAATGTCAAATTAAAACGTGGCGCCATCTATGAGATAGAGTTTTTGGCAGGATTTTAGTTTGTCATGTAGTGGATTTTATATTTTACTAGCTGACAGCTGTACCCGCAGCTCCGCACTCGTTTTTTTAAATTGTATTAAAGAATTATGAAACTATGTAAAATTATAGAAATGTTGTTTAAAAACTATTATAAGTACGACACACACACTACTGACAGTAACACGTAACGTGTACCTTAGATATATAGATACTAACAGTGTAATTAATGAGGATTATCATAGCGCACATATTTGGAACATCAACCAACCACATTACTACCTCATTGCTCACCTACACAGTACAAAGAACTAATGTAAAAATGACTTAAAGATAGATAATGATTTAATAAAAGATTCAACACATATTGTTTGATAATGTTTAGCTTAATGTTTTCATTACTTTCTTATTTAATGTAAGTGAGCACTGAGGGTGATATATAACAGTTTAAAGTTCCAGTTATGTGGCTGATCATAAATGTTACAGTAGATGATGTACGTGTGATACTTACAAATATTTTTGAAAGAGTATTATTGTAATTTACTCTAGATGTGTGATCACAATTTTAAATTTATTTAATGTATTAAAAAAACGCGTGCGAAGCCGCGGGTAACAGCTAGTACTACCATATACTACCTATCTATGAGATATATATCGTCGGTCTTACAGTTTTCTGCCAACAAACTACATAACTTAAAGCGCCGTCTTTTCAGGACTAATGAAATTTACAATGAATAATAATAATAATTAACATGGACAATAATTTAATTTCTAATCAAAAAATGTTGAGACCCTTAATCGAACTATATATTATCCATCCTCTGCCCTATCTGTCTGTCTATTCGCGATAAACTCAAACACTACTGAACCGATTTTCAAACCATTTTCTGCAATAGGTAAAGTGCCTTACGAGGAGTGTTCAGGTATATAATTTGTCAAAGTTTTTTTATTATCAGGATGGGACAACATCCGGCGGGCCAGTTAAATATGCCAAATATAAATGCCAACTTTTATGAAGATCAGTTTAGGAGTTTCGGAATACATCGCGGACAAACATCATTTGGTGGGAAATTTCTAGAAATATCGATCTGATTATAGAGAATCATTCGTTGAAACAAAACGAGTCTCAAAAGAATATTTTAATAATATTTAAACAATAATCCTGACACTGTGAGAACAAAGTTCTGTTTACCCGAACAGTGTGTGAATGCTAACACACGTGCTGAATCTGTTTACTGTTTCACACGTGTACTACGTATTTTACCCATACTAATTGTAAGCTGGTTTTTTTTTATTTTAATATAGTTTTATCACCACTGCTTAGACTCTATGAAAAATTTTAATTATACATCCAAACAATACTCTGGAGTTCCTTCTGACAGTAATGATTTGGTTAAAATTAAAGTATCTGTGTTGAAGATTATCCAGTATAATTAATAAAACACTTAAATAAATGATTTATATGTAGTATACATATATATGTCAGGAGAGTTACTATTGACCTGCGTCTGTACTACTGACTATAGCGGGTGAGTTACTATTGACCTGCGTCCGTCCTACTGACTATATCGGGGGAGTTACTAGTGACCTGTGTCCGTGTTGTTAACTATATCGGGAGAGTTAAATGGCTGTTGTTTTTCCCGTTCTGTAAAAGGTAACCAACGATGAGACACTGGGAATCCTCGCTCAGACAGCTGGGCTAGTCACATCTACGGATCAACTCGTAACTATATGTTTCTTTTCTGTATCGGCTTATGTTTTTATTTGTTTGGCCTGGTGAATAATCAATCAAATCATAACCGTGACTTCACTATGGATGACGTAATACTTTCATATACACGTCATTCTATCTTCGTCCCGACACATAAATTATATTTTAAGCTACTAATTTGTGTTATATTTCAAGCTACTAATTTGTGTTACTGTGTTTTTTATAATTCCCTCTTCATTTTTTACGAGAAATTATCACAAGACATACCTCTATACACCCGACACCTTTAGTCGAATACTACTATAAAAGTTAATTATTTATTTGCTTCTCTCCACGTATCAAAAAAGATATAAAACGTATTTATGGGTCTATATACAGATATTATAATTAAAAGCAAAGATAAGAATAAGTACAGTTTATTAAATACTGTAAAATTCACAGAAGTTATCTATTTTTGTCAACAGTCGACCAAGGCAAGAATATTATGTGAATTACCCAATTAGCAATACAGGAAGCGTCTACAAACTGAATGCCGAGACGGTAGACGTCTGCTGATTGAACTAATAGCACCCTTTATTCGGCAATGAGGTCAAAACTATTCACAAGCGACATTCTTGTCTGCCGGCAACGCCTCTTAACGCACATTTAACTTAGCAAAACATTAATGTCCGATTTCAAATACTTAGTTTTCAAAAAATATTGTAATATAAACAAAAAGATTGTTACATACACAAATCCATATATTATTAGTCCTGCAATTATTTTGAAAGGAAGATCTTTATGATTACGTGGTTTGCAGTAGTAGTTGACTGATAGAAATCATTACGTAAGAAAATAGCGTTATCGTTTTTTATTTCTCTGCACACTATTTTCTCTCTCCCTCTTTCTCTCTTTCTGTTTCTTATACGAAAGCGTGTGTAAGTGCGAGTATCAAAATTTGAGCAGACAAGCATCGTGCGCTAACGGTTGTAAATGTTCGCATAGAAATTGCATTAACAGTTTTTTTTATCATTTTTTTAATATCTTTACGTTAACCTCTGGACTATACAAAACCATAAAGGTAGTAGCAATAATATTCGTCCAATAGGATAGGCGAAAGAATTAATCCATACTGCCAATTCTGAACAAAAAACCATAAAGGTTTAAGCTTCATCCATACAAATGATTACACACATTATGAAGCACAGATAAACAGATGTTTGCGGTTTTTTTTACTAACCCATGAAATTAATCATTTGCGACCATGTCGTGAAATTAAAAAAAAACATGAATCATCATTTTAAGATCTGGGTCTTGTAAAATTAACCAAAGAAGAAATTTTGTTTCTAACCCCGTAAAGATCCACTGACCGGGGCACCTTTTTACAATTTAATATTTTGCACACCCATGTCTGAATAAAATTTATTGTATTAGACACAAAAAGATGTTCATATTGATAATACAGGTGTTTACATAATTAAGAAAATGATAAATACATACAAAAATGCATATTGTTACAGGTCGATCGACAATGTCTACACAAAAAGTGGGCCCTATAGAAGAATATGAGATCGGAAATGGAACAACGAGTGAACATGGAAGTACTATCAAACTGAAACGAGAACTAGGATTGTTCTCAGCAATTAATCTTATACTCGGAGTGATGATCGGTTCTGGAATTTTTGTGTCTCCAGCGTCGGCATTGGAATATTCAGGATCCGTAGCTTTATGTTTGATCATTTGGATTGTCTCTGGATTAATATCTCTATTAGGTGGGTTTAGATAATCATATAAAATGAATTGTTCTTCGTGAGTATTTTCAAATTGAAACTATTTTTTTTCGTCCATTTATAGCATGCAGCATTACAGCTGGTTGCGAAATAGAGATAAATTGAAAGGCACTTGACAGAGCAGCCTAGGCCAATATGGTGACCCATGGCTCAATTCAATATGATAAAATGATTTAAATTAATATTGTGCTCAGTTTTTAACATCGTTTTGTCATTTGAATTATTACATTTATTATATATTCCGTAGTCAAATGCGCAGATTGTAATTAAAGTTTATAGTTAAGATTTAAAACTCGATTGAATATTTTCACAAAAAAAAAATACGTGTGGCACTCGGGGACTGCCGCGGTAAAGCTATTGCATAGCATTTTTTATTAACTTATGCAATTATAACTATTTATTTATTTTATTTATGAAGTATTTTTTTCCTTTGTTTTTTTTCTTTGATATTAATTCAAGTTACACTTTTTGAGCGTGGTGACCGATAAGAAAGCATTTTTTTTTTCTTTTATTAAATAAATGAGAAGTTAATATTGTTCAGAATATTTTTATTATCTTATAATACATGTAGGTTATTCAGTAAAACACTTTGTACACAAATTATACGAGTACAGATATTAACTGTTGTACATTGATGATAAATACCTATACACCAGTATACTTTCTCACAAACAGCTGATTACGTATTCGTCCGATTTCGGAGCACCTCGTCTCGATCCGCACCCGATTAGGCCTCCCACGGCAGCGGCTCAAGCCTAGGTTCGATCCCTGGGTAGGGAGCCCTTGAGTGCGTTGCTTGCGCGATACGGTGGCACACAAATATACATCACTGCTACAACACTACACGATCACCCCCACACACGTGCACGCCTACACGCTTACACATGAAAGTGGAAGGGTTTACTTTTTTTTCCCTTATTGAAATGAAAAACTCTCAATTTTCCGATAATAAATATATGGAGGAGTTGTTGAGGCGTGTATGCTTGGTACACATATACGGTTCAACAACTCCTACATATATGAATAGTTAGCTAGGTTAGCTAAGATAGGTCGCGATTTTGCATGTAACAGGCAACAGCCAAGCCGAGGTGTGCCGTGCACCCTTGAGCTGGTTGCCAAAATAAAATCGGCTGAGTGCCTTAAGCACTCGCCTTAGTAGTCCGGTGAAGCTGTTAAGACCTTGCTGGGTCAATAGCGTAGTCATTACGAAAAAAAAAAAGTCTCGATCCGTGCGAGCTTTGTACAGTCGTACCATATATACGTTAAGCGAACGCTCCGCCGAGCTACATGGTAGGCAGAGTGGGGGGTGTTAGGTTTTTTCGTTACGGAATTTTTGGATTCGGTCTCCACGCTCAAGGCCCGCGATAGAAGCTATGCAATAGTTTAAAAACAGTTAAATGCCTTCGATTCGAATAAAGTTACACTTGCATTATAGTTTCATGAAACCACGCTTTTTTTAAAGTAACGAAGGTTTCATAACAGATATATAGACCCGCAAAAATGTTTCTTGCTTTACTATTATAAATAGGTAGATAATAGTGAATAACTAACCACTAACTACTAGAATTATTTTGCCGAATATTTTTATTTTTAAATATCAGCTTTGCTTATCGACGAGTTTTTGTTTTGGTCACGTTTGTCTCTCATCGTAAATTGTTGTGTTATCTGTGATAATTTATCATCTAACAATGAAAGATAAAATCTTTAGAACATTTATATGCGAT
>JACEII010000006.1:9366619-9394175 GCA_014332785.1 Antheraea mylitta
AGTAGGAGATATTCTATTGAGTCAACAAAGTAACTCAACCTTATTGCTATTAAAATTAAAAGTAATGAACATTAACTAGATAAATAGATAACAATATAATAAATATATATCTTTACAAGCTGTGTTCCTTTGTTCTTGTGACAATTATTATTACACTAGACACTGCCCGCGACTTCGTTCATGTGGAATAGGTACACTAACACACAGCAGTTCTCAAAAAGAAGAAACATCCCGATTTTGAAATATTTGTCATCTGTGCTCCGCTCATATCGGTTTTAGCGTGATGATATATAACCTATAACCATTCTCGATGAATGAGCTATATAACACTGAAAGAATTATTTAAATCAGACCAGTAGTTCCTGAGATTACCCCCTACAACGTCACAAACTCTACCACTTTATAATATTAGTATATATTTCTTGGGACCTATTTCTTAATTATTTGTAACTACATCTATCCCCTGTAATTTCGTTATCAATTTTATATAAACTCTCTTTTTTTTTATTACTGCTTTTCACATTTTGGAATAATTTAAGGATATGTAACTCAGCTAATACTTATTAAATTCTATATTTCTCGTAAAGACTGACATATATAGGTTTAACAGTGTCGGACTGACTTGTATAATCGATTTTATGATTGTAAGAACATCAGCAGATATCACAAAATATATTTGTAGTTTTAATAAAAATGGCCTCGTAAAATTTACTTAATACATAAGAAGACATTGTTGAAAAATTTTATACTTTTATGAATTGAATTATTATCACTAAATCATCATTATTTTATATATTATAAAGGAGTTAATTAAAAATTACAATCTCACATGTACATTGTGTGATGCCGTTGTCTCTCTTCTACTCGGATGCATTGGCCGATGGAGTGGAAGAGAGATATATGCATTAGAAGCTAAACGCATAGGCTGACCGCACTTCTATTTCATTTTTACCGAGCTCTTGCTTACATCGGCTCAAGTGGAACTTGACAATGAGTCATGCTTTTATGTGCATACAGTTGGCACTCATCAATTTGTAAGAAGTTATCATTAAAAAAAAATTAAAACAACTATTTGTCTATTTACACTTACTATATAATACCATAGCTACATTTGACAAAGTTTTAAACATACTTAGTAATACAAAATGGTTATAGTACTATAGTACATACAAATGGCCTTTAAAATGGCTCCAGGTAATTAAATATCATTGGGATATTTGTGTAGTAGATTACATGTTATATGTAAAGATTGAGTACAAATATGAATTTATCATAAATGTTATCATCCTTCCAGGCTAAGGGATCAGATCCGAGTTGCTCAAGAAGCTAAAAAGATGCCAAAATCTCAGCAGAAACAGCTGACTAAGGAGCATCTTCACAGGGCAAAGGAAAGGTTCTTCATGATGAAGGGTGAACTACATGGTTTGATACACTCACTCTACCCAGATTACTCTGATGCTATGATTAGTTTTTTTGGGGTGAGTTGCTAAATATTCATTTATATAAATAAAATCCTAAGCCTAGTCAGGCTACTAGCTCTCAACAACTTTTAAATATTATAAAGATTAGCCAGGCAAATGCTAGAAAATATAAAAAAATAGCCTATACTATTTACTTACTTTCCTTAGTTATTCATGATATCTGTGAGTGTTGTGTTTGTAGTGTATTTCAGTGGTCTACTTTGAAAGAACTAAATTATATAATAAAAATTTTAAAGGAACTATAAAGTGACTATGAGTTTTTGGCGGGATTTGAGTCTGTCATGTAGTGGATTTTATATTTTATTCATAATCTTGTGTTATTTGACTATATATTGTGTAAAGTTGGTGGTGTTTTACGTAATATAGTTAGTTTAATATGCATAAGTGAAGTGAATGGAAAATAATAACACGGAGCATGAAATTCTGAGATGCCACAAAAACTCCCTGGAAGGTTCTAGCACGGGATCCACCATCTTGTTAGAATATGGTTTCACACGATGCTTAATATTGGAATGATCGCACGAAGTTTGTGATATTATTGACTACGTGACAATGGCAGTAATAATCGGAAAGATTGATTGCCAAAAATAAAGTAAAAAAAAAAAGTGACTATCTCATGACTCACTTGACACTGGCAGAATTTGGTATCTATGAGAGTTATTATTAAAAAGTTGAAGTTGAAGTCAATTACAGTAATTACACTGAAAAAAAAATGTTTAGTAAGGAACAATGATTATTTTAATAGATGAATAGCATTTGCTAGATTATTTTTGATGTTAATGTAGATTCCATCTATCCTCTGCAAAGTTTTTTTTTTTTTTTCAGGATTAACAATCTATGTATGACAGTAGATTAAAATTCACCATTTTACTAGGAGTTTCAAATAAAAAATAACAGTCAAACTGCCATCTTGCTTTCTTTGCAAATTGTGCTATATAATCACTGTGAGCTGAGTGTGTTATAAAATACAAGAGTTTATATTTTTATTATAAGTCTGTCTGTAGGTGGTAGAGCCACACTAAAGCTATTATTGGTTTCAGCATGAATGGGTTAGCTTGTCCGGGGCACTATCCTTTCACAGAAAACCGACGTGAAGTAACAGTACTTGCATTGTTGCGTTTCGTTCGGTCAGTAAGAGCCCCGGAGACCCATCTCCCCTCCCCTCTCCTCTCCCTTCCCCCTCCTCTCCCTGCCCTCCCCTCTAACCCCTCTCCCTTTCTCTCCATACCCCCAAATACAGGCTGGCAACGCACTAGCGACTCCTCTGGAGTATATCAAAGTATAACCAATGCATTACACACCATGGGTGGTTCGTGTTAATATTCTGTGAACATACAATTGTCCACCATATCTTAAAGTAAGATAAAGTAAATAAATAGATTAGTTTCATCATGTATGCATAGTGCTATGTTCCAATTAATATTTAAATTCAATTTCACTCCAATGTAATAAATATTTAAATTTCATACTAATCCTGTACTTGTAATTTGTTTTTTTTTCCCTTATCGAACTAAAAAAACTTTCCGATAAAAAATATATGGAGGGGTTGTTGAGGCGTGTATGCTTGGTACACATATACGCCTCAACAACTCAAACATGTATGAATAGTTAGCTAGGTTAGCTAAGATTGGTCGCGAGTTTGCATGTAACAGGCAACAGTCAAGCCGAGGTGGGCCATGCACCCTTGAGCTAGTTGCCCAAAATAAAATCGGCTGAGTGCGTTAAGCGCACGCCGTAGTAGTTCGGTGAAGCTGTTAAGACCTTGCTAGGTCAATAGCGTAGCCAGTTCGAAAAAAAAGAAAAAAAAATTGTTAGGGACAATATAATTTTCGCTAGTGATTAATGAAGTTAGTGTGGATTATCTCATTTCAAACACGGTTTTCATTATAATGCTAAAGAAATACTTCAAGCATTCATTTGTTTTTAGACTCTGATGACTGAGAGGCTGAATGAGTCCTCGGATGGATATGTGCCAATAACGCCTGAAAACTATCATATTGTCAGGCTGTTAATGGATATAAACATTTTGATGGCCAACCCAAACAACGGTATGGAAGTGAAATTAGCAGATTAGATATTGTTTAGATCTGCCAAATATGTAGTGTATTCTGTCTGAGCAAGGCTATAGCCAGAATTTCTTAGTGTTTATTTTTATTGAACCCAAGTCCGACTATGTCTACATCGGTGGGTAAGTTGTAGATTGATGTATCTCAATTATGGGTATTTAGTTTTTTAAGTATATTTTGTAAGTTTATTATTTATACTAAGAATAAATAGTCCTCAAAATTGGTCTTTCATTTGTTTTTTATAATTCCCTCTAGTTACTGTCCGATATACTGATGTGAAATATACCTTACAAGCTGACCCAGCGAATGTTATCCCGCTATCATAGTTATACAAAAACTAGACAAATTATATACCATATACCTTGGTCATGATAATATCTTCTAGTGAAAACCGCATGAAAATATGTTCGATAGTTTTTGAGTTAGTCGCAAATAGATAGATAGACGTAGCAGAGGGCTTTAGTTTATAATATCTAGTGATTTTACCGTACTATACTATACTAGTAGACTTCGGCGAAGAGTCGCGTTATTGCGGCATGCGTAGTTAGAACTTGATTAATTTTCACCAAGGTTTTATGAATTTCATATAAACCCGAAGTCACAAAGACAATTTTGGTGTCGATAAAATGGCCAACATTAAACGCATTTAGTGCTAGCGTGTTCTGCGGTGTGGTGAGTTTCGATAACAATGTTTTTCTTCACCAAAAGCATCCGCTCATTAGCTAAGATTCAAATCTACGTCGGTCAACGAGATATCAGTTCATAGAGTACAGTAATCAGTTAATAGAATCAGAGATATTGAATAGAGGATAGTGTTGAAAATACCGATTCTCATCTGAACACCGAATTTAAGCAACATCGGTCACGGTCAGTAATTGGATGGGTGACCGCCTGAGAACACCACGGAATGTTGGTTTTATTTTGTATTTTTTTAGTTTCAATATTTCCTTAAAATTAAAAAGTTTCACTTTTACCGTGTGTTTTTAAGACACGTCCTTTTTTTTTTCATTGTTATAATTACTTATGTATTTCGATATAAGATTTCCACAACTTCGACATCGCTTTACAATCAATGATCATTGGGGTGTAAGGGGTGTCGAGTAATATCTTAAGACTTGAGACACCCAAGCCAACCTCACCTGCACGTGGTGCACCCTGCTGATCAACGAACGAGGCAATGGCGATAGCGGGGTGGTAGGGTTATACAGCCCGACTGGGTCGCAACCACCATGTATATGGCAAAAAGGCCCGTCATAGTGACTCGCTTTTGCGTGTCGCGTTTCGGGATCAGCCTGTGCATATCCAGTACCGGGTGACTTTCGTCATTATGGCCGGCATGACAGTGGCGACCGACGATGGATGATCTGTCTCGCGGTGGTCGTCACTGTTCTTGGATTGTACTATGCTTACCATCAGGCATAGTGCAGTCACTTTGTCGGGCTTCAATAAAAAACAAAAAAACTAAGCGAGTGTTGCTGATGGTGCGGTAATAAGTGTGAGATGGTATTAGCAACTTTAAAATTGACTTCTAACCTAATAGATCGAGTTTTTGGCTGTATTGTAGTCTGTCATGTATTGAATTTTATATTTTATTCGTAATCTTGTGTTATTGGACTACGGAGCATGAAATTCTGAGATGCCACAAAAACTCCCTGGAAGGTTCTAACAAGGGATCCACCATCTTATTAGAATATTTATTCACACGATGCTTAGTATTGAAGTGATCGCATGACGCTTGTAATATTATTGACTACGCGACAATGGGCGCGTTCCAGTAGAAGCTCACAACACTCGCAACGCCCTTTTCGCCGTTCCACTAGACAACCGCGGTCGTGGCGAAAACGTCATTGATGACGTCATAACATACGCTCACGCGATGCTCACGACGCCCCATGTCTGGAGGGGCGCGTTCCAGTGGAAGCTCACAACGCCCTTTTCGCCGTTCCACTAGACAACCGCGAGCGTTGCGGTTGAGGCGAAAACGTCACTGATGACGTCGTAACATACGCTCACGCGAAGCTCACGACGCCCCATGTCTGGAGGTGGGTCGACGTGAGCGTAGACAAAATTGGCGGGATTCTCAATAAAGATGGCAACCGTGAAAATGTCATTACTTGATACGGTATAGGATATTTATATTAAATAACATATTGTATTGAAATACGTAAATGAAATATGAAATGAAATATGTTAATAAAGTTTTGATAATTTACTTCTTTTGAAAAAGGTTGTGAATTCTAAAATTCAATTTAGAAATTATTTTATAATCATTTCATGGTAATTTAATATTTTTCATTTAACCAATAAGCTCATTTTTTATGTTTTTATGATAATTAAAATAAAAAAATTGAATTATACATTGTTTCTTTAATATACTTAAATGAATTTAATAATTATATGAATTTATTGTTAAGACTTACAAAGTGTAATTTAACCTCTCAAAGGTTTTGGTTTAATTTTTTCTAGATCGCCATTTTTATTAACGCTGAACGCTCAAAACGCCCACAAATGTGTTCCACTAGCTCTTACGATCGCAACGCTCGCGAGCTAGTGGAACGGGAAAACTAGCGGCCGTGAGCGTGAGCGTTGTAAGCTTCTAGTGGAACGTAGTCAATGGCACTAATATGAAAGACTGATTGCCAAAAATAAAAATTGAACGTCTTGCCGCTCGCGTAGCTTAGCTATGGCGCGGTTACAGCTCTTGCGGTCCAGACTATAGTATACTTATGACAGTAAGTCAAACGTAAATAACATGGTTGCGTGCTGTCAAAAATTAAAAATGGAAAAACATAGGAGTACGTTAAGTAGATAGAAGATTGTTATCATGTGTATCCTTTATTGTTTAACTTAACAGAATATATTTTTTACAAATCATGGGACAATTTTCTCAGTTTTGTTACCATAATAATATAAATTCCTAGATTCCATTATTTTAGTGTTAATTTTCATTATTAATGCTTTCTTCATAAATGTGATACATTTGCGGATATCAGTGTATACAATAGCAGGAAGCGAACTTCTTTGACTTCTCTATAAGTAAAATATAGACTAAAACTTGATGAAATTTCATCCACGTGTTTTCTTTTCAATATAAATAATTTATTATTGTCTATTAACGAATGAATTGCACTTTCGATGTTTATAGTTTACACATATGCTTCAAATATGGTAATAATTTTAAAATACAAAGTTACTATGATACCATGGCAACGATTACAACATTAATGGTTCCTATAGCAATGATAAAGCGTAAGTACGAAAAGTTTTATCTACCGTGCCGTAAGAAGTTTTACTTCATAAATATTCCAAACTTCATTACCATATAAAACCACCTACAAGGATATAATTTATCTTATACCTATAAACGAGCAATTCTTGTATATATTCAGAATCTCGGAAACGGCGTCATCTATTTCCGTGAAACTTAGTATGTAGGTAGTTCCAGGGACGACAAAATCGATCTAGGTAGATTTCATTCATAGAAAACTTTTTTAACTGAAATTTCAGCCTATGTAAAAATATAGCTAGAATATGAAGATAATTTCGCCGCTGCTGTCAAAACATGCATGGGAATTGGTTGTTTCGAAAATCAGTGTAACCCCAGTTCGAATCCGAGTGTATGTAATTTTTTTTTTTGTGAAAAATGATAATTTTGTAAGGTAAACCTAACAATATATTATAATTAAATAAATTATTTTATTATTATAATTATAAGAGAGATATCTCTTTTTATATTTTTTCTATGTGAAAAAATGCTAATTTTGTTAATTTGAAAATGATTTTTTAAGAACCGAGTTAGGTCCAGGTACTTTAATTTAAATAACTAAATTTTAAGTAAGCATCGTATTTAAATATTTTTATGGTTATATCCTACATGTATGACATAATGAGAGTTATTTCTTTCAAAAATTTAATTATAGTTAGCGACTTTGATGGCAACATTACATTACAAGTGAGAACATCTTACGCTGTTTTATGTAAATTCCCACATATAATAAGAATGTAAATATAATTTGTCACTACCTTTTTTAATTTTTGTAAAAAAAAATGTTGCAGTTGTCTAGGTATAAATAATAAAATATATTTTAATTCTTTTTTTAAATGTCTGTCTGTTTATTTGTATGAACACGCATCACTGCGTTCACGATAAAACCTTCACTCTAGCATAAGTTATTGCAATTTTAATGACAACCTAACTTACGAAATAAGTTAATATGTGTGTATGCTTCGTCTAAAAGTTTTTTTTTATATATTATAGGGGACAAGCGAACAAGCGGGTCATCTGATGTTAAGTGATCACTGCTGTTCATAGGCACTAGCAGCACCAGGGGAGTCGCAAATGAATTGCCGACATTTAAAAGGAATGTACGCCCTGTTTTTGAAGGTTTGTAAGTCGTAATTGTTTGGAACACCGCCGTATGCTTTTTTTTTGTCGGTGGTATGGTCTAACATGTAGTGGATTTTATATTTTATTCATAAGCTTGTTTTATTTGACTCTATATTTTGTTATATTGGTGGTGTTTTACGTTATATAGTTTAATTATTGTACAAAAGTTAAGTTGATGGGAAATAATAATAGGAAGAGGGCCGCCACCTTGTTAGAATATTGAAATTATCATAAGCCCGTTTTAACCAGTTGACAATGGCAGTAATAATTTGGACGATAATAAAAAAAAAGTGCAATTCTTTTATTGCTGAAGTAAATTGGCGTTTCTGCTTCGAAACCTTATTTTGTGAAGTACATTACTTTTTACCGGGAATAATTACGCTATTAGGAATCTTGTTCATAATTTCTTAATGAAAGTTAGCAACTTCTGACTTGTTTGAGTCTTTTTTGGTTTTCTCCTACAAGGTTTTGTCTATTATTTTTGAATTAGTTTGAAATTTAGCTGGCTTCAATTCCCGTAATTTCTTTTTTAGTTTTGCATTTTCCTTTTTTAAATCTTGTACAATATTAATTAATCTCTTACGTTTTTGTTGTTCTGTGTATCTAATATGTCTTATTTTCTCATACATTAAACTTCCGGACAAATTTAAAGGATCTTCTTCTATAGTTGTATTTCTTTGAGTTGTTTCTTTGCGTAATATTTCTTCTTGACTCTCACCTTCAATTAGAACTACTTTTGGTATTAGAATTTGATTTTTCTTTTCTCTTTTCCTCTCCCGGTACTTCTTTGATGCTTCCCTCCATTTCTTTCTTTGCTGACTTTGATTTTTTGCCGATTTTTCTTCAATTGGGACCACTTGTCCTTTCTCTTTCTTCTGTATGTACCGAACTCGTTCTTTTTCCCTCATTATTTCATACATTTCCGGATCACTTTTAAGTTCAGCATACTTTTTGCGTTTATATGCTGAATAATCGTTGACTCCTGTTATCTGGCTCATGATTGTTATTCCTAGGATGAATATTTTCTTTATATAGTTACAATTAATACTAGGCTAATATTTTTCTATCAAACTAATGCTTGCACTCTTCAATAATCCGATAAAACTAAACGAAATTGATATAGTCAATCATATTAGGCCATCATATGTTTGGGGGAGGGGGAGAGGGAGGGAGGAGTGTGGGTTGGAGGGAGGGAGAGGAGGTAGATCTCCGGCGCTCTCACTGGCCGAACCTAAAGCAACAATGCAAGCACTGTTACTTCACGTCGGTGTTCTGTGAGAGGGTGGTACTAGTCCGGACGAGCTGACCCATTCATTCTGAAACTAGTAATAGCTTCAGCGTGGCTTTACCACCTTTTCATTTCCATCTCTAGCATTTTATTGGAAATTATATTACTGGAAAATATATTTTTTACTTTAGTCGCTTGCATTTTCTAGAATATCGTAAGAATGATAATAAACTTCAAGATAACACGTGTAATAATAAATTTATTTTTGACAGAAGAAAATGAGTACTTACGTATTAACGCTCGCTGACCGCTGCCGCGTTAGGTTAAAGTTGCAAAACAAAGACAGCGCGAGCCAGCCGCGGCAGTGGTCGACGAGCGCACTGCGGTGGCGTTAATTCATAAGTACCCAAAAATGTATTTGATACGTACCGTATAATCCGTATGGAAATTATGTATATGTAAAACAGTTGTGGTCTAATTCTTAAAAAAAATATACTCAGACGTATTGCATATTATGTATGTACTCACTTACTTAGAAGGTTTACCAGATGAAGAGCTGTTACGGAAATAACGCATTTTTTATGACAAGTTTAATATAATAACCTAATTAGAAGAGTATTATAGCGCATAGGGATCATCAGTGTGTAATTATTATTAGATAATATATTTCAAAAATTCAAAAACATAATTGCGTTATACACATAGCATTTTGATATTTATCACGAAACTCATGACTTTATAAATTTTAAAATGATGCTAGGTGCCTGTTTTGTAAAATTCCTCGAATTAAATATTGAAGGCTTTTAAAAATAATATTAATACTTCAAATTAGGTTTAATCATAAATAACAGTAAAATTTACTTTAAAACATTTTTTACTTTTCTTTTTTTTGCATTTACCCGGTAGCTATTATTTTTAATTTAATTTATTTCTTAATTATATTTTTTATACTAGGGGCGTCTTACATAATACAGTTCTGTTATTGTGCAGTTTTTTTTCCGAAATGAAAACGCTGTTGACCTGGAAAGGTCTTTACAGCTTCACCGATCAAAATACGAAGAAGACGAAATCCAATATTAAAAAAGAAACGTATTGATTTTTTTATTAATAGAAAAAGCTTCAACAGAGAAGGGTAGATTACACAGTATTACGCTATTTTTTTAGTTAGTAGCATTAGTAAGGCCGATTTCGCTTTATGCCTATATTCCATGGAGAATTAGCTAATTTTTGTTTGTTACAATATGTAATTGCAATAATCAGATGTTTAGGTTGTAGGTACAGCGCATAACAAAAACACATTAGGATAAACATGCGTATGCAGGTTTGCCTAAATTGCTAACATCTCTCACATTTTGCAGGCAGTTGTTATAATTACACACCTTTTGTAACCTGGGTATACACTGTTGGCCTTGCGGACCTTTAGTTTCAACGGACTCTGATTATACACCTATGGCTTAGAGCAAACTACTACATATATGCACCCGTTCCAACAAGCCATATTTTGATTATATATTTGTGACTTGTGTTCAGTATGTTGTACTCACAGAGCACTCACAATACACAGCGCCAAAGATAAATAGAGCACTGCGTCGAACATTTTTAAACGTTCTGGCAACATTACTTACATATTATTCTGGCAAGTAATCTAATAGTGTTGTACATCCTTATTTCCACATTTGGATATATCTTATTTATATTTTAAAAGCTCTACTAACACACTATTTTTTCTTGTAAAATTGCCTATATGTCTATTATTTATACAGGATTTTTTATAATTACGTTATAAGCTGCCCGATATTCTGAGGATGAACATATTTCTTCGTGTCATCGTGTTCTCTATATCTTTAATTTAAGAGTTAAGTAGATTCTTCTGCTTGTTATACTGGTCATAAATAAAAGCCATTTAACTTGATAATGTGATATGTATTTGAACTTATGTTATATGCCAATTTAAAATTTCTATAATAATAATTTAACTTTATTTTGTATTAAGCTCTTGATTATATTACGGTAATATTCAGAGAGATCTAAATATTGACGAGGATTGTGAATCAAGTACTATAAGTAGCCAACATCTGTTTTCGATTAACGTCTGTATATATAGAACTCTAGTCAATTTGGTACTAGGTCTGTTGATATTTTTATAAATATCGTATTTTCGATATATCGATATTTATAAAAATATCAATATCGGTCCTTGATATATTGGAAAAATATCGATAATTCGATATATATCGGCTTTATTAAAAAAATATAAATCAGCTTAACATTGATTTACAGTTTTTAATCCAGTATATTTGTACAATTTATACCATAAATGTTTTAAAATATAACAGTACAGTTCTAAAAGCCACTTGCACAAACGTTATTCAATCATATTGATAACCGTCATCATTATTGTTTTTTTCTAAATATGATAATTATGTGTACCAATATTTTTCAGTCCATCAGTTACCAAGTTTTTTAAGTAGTGGTAGTCTACTAGTTTCACTAATGGAATAATATTTCGATGTCTGTGGGTTTGAACCCCGGCGTGTAATAACGAATTTTACAAAATTCGCGTACATTTGCTCATTTAAATTGATAACAGTATCGTCTGACGGTGAAGGAAAACCCCGTGAGAAAACATAAGCCTGAGAAATGCTCTTGTAGTATTACTATATGTGGGAAAACATACAATTATGCCTTTCTCAGAGTTTGAAATCGCCAATACATCGTGGGCTGGTGTGGTGATGTATCCATACCTACTTTCGGGAAGAGGCCTATGGCTCTGCATTGGGTCTCTTATAGGCTGGTAATGATGAATATTTTTCAGTAAGAGCTTTTTAAAATACTATTTATTTCATATGTTCAGCTGTTTCACTAGGTACTAAGATTACTATTACCAGCATGCTTCAAATTCCAGTACCTCGGTTCATTGCTCCTAAACGCAGCAGCGTAGACAATAACGGAAGGAATACGATAATTGCAAGATGCACGTAATGGTGAAAGATGTTTAGGGTATCATATGGTAGGGAGGTAGATCCGCGAAGTGGCCTTCTTCGCCAAAGAAGAGCAGCGGGAGGGGTGAGGCGTAATGTCCGTCTGCTCCCAACACCGTAGCTGAACCTGAGGGGATGGGTCGGGGGCCCCATCTCCTCATTGCACGGGTGAGGCTGTCGAGGGGAGACTTCTTTTCGTGTACCCAGTAGTCTCTCTACAGTAGGGCGAAGCCCGGCGTTCACTCGCCAGGCTGCCGCAGGGGCAGTTTTTCAGGTTTGAGAGCAAGCTCGACTCCTGGCTACCCCTACAATGCGGCAGACGGTACACCGTGGTGTTTTAGTCCGTGGGAGTAGAACATAATCTACTCTCGCCCCCGGGAGGGTGGCGTATCCATAAAGGGTTTCCCCACGTTAATAATTTAAAAAAATGTTTAGTGCGATCCACGAATGCCCTTGAATTTCATGGGGAAGGCGTATAAAACTATTATAAGACATAGCGCATGGATCTGAGTGCTGGGTCGCTATTATTCAACCTAAGACTAAGAAAATGATGATGAATAAAAAAATATCGACCGCCGATATTCAAATTTGAATATAGATATATCATCCAAAAATATTACTAAAAATATCGATATTTTAAATTATTAATACAGATTTTTTGATATATCGATATTTTATCAACAGCCCTATTTGGTACAACACTAGTATAAAAAGGTGTCTTCTCGGCGTATTGTATTGTTTCAATGAAATGCAAAATAAGAATAATTTTTATGGTGAAATAACAATCTGATAAATTAAATATCACAATGGCATACCACTACGTGGTTACGGCACAAAAACCGACTGCGGTTACAGCATGTATTACTGGTAAATACAAATTTTATTTACTATTTTCAAAAGATTGAGGTTACTTATGGGCTATGTAGCTATTCTCGGCTTTAAAATAATTATTCACATTTATCTTGAAACAAGACTAAATTTAGGATAATGTAGCCTCCTTCGTACTATCACATACTATCAATTTTATATTCATTATTAAAGGTAACGCTTGCTTAAAATGCGACTTCTAATTTACCCTCCTTTATCTGATAATGCGGGATAGGGTAAACATAATAAAAATGTTACAAGAAATTTGCTGGATCGTATAGCATTATCAAGCTCTCGTACGACTATGTGGTGGAAAATACATTGCTTTGATAGCTGTAGTTAAGAAGAAGCTTTTTGTAAATTTATCAAGTACCTTGTTTAACCTCATGTGATTACCTTTAAGTCATGGCATAATGAATACATAATGTAAATAAAAAAACAATCAAATGCAATATACTATAAACATGCAATATAATATAATTAAACAAGTGGAGGGTCATGATTCTGTAATGTGTATGTTTTTACTTTAGACATGCCTAAAGGTCTTGACATATTTTAATATAGTGCATATATGCATCATTATTGTGTGAGTGATAAAGCCTATATATAGCTAAGACATTAGTTAATTAAAATAGAGATGACTCTTGTTCTTAGTAATTCAGCTTGGTAAATTTGTACTTATGTATGTTAACCCGGTAAATAAAGGTGGAAATTATGTCCCATTCTAGAAGAAAAATAAAACATTGTCAAAGTGATTATAACTTTCATGAAGGAAGTTATAAAATGAAATTAAAGATTACATATTATTATTGGAATAATTAATGCTAGCAATATTTATGATCACTTAATTAAATTTTTGTCACATGTGTATATTGTTTTATATTAAGATATTTGTCTAATTTGTCTGGTGTAACCTCCATTGTCCATGACTCCATTCACTTGACATTGGCAAAATTGTGTCAACACACATGTTGCCATTTTAAGAAGAAGAAGAAGAAGTATTTGCTTTTAAATATGTTGACTTTTAATTGATATTCCATAAGAATAGCTGTAAAACATACCACAGTAAAGTTAAAAATACATAAAATACATTCTTATGTTTCTAGGCAATTTCACGTCTCCCACGGATCTTAATCTGTTGGTTGCAAAAGCATCACGGTTGGAGATGTATCTCGTAACTCCAGAAGGCTTACGATCACTGAAAGAGGTTGGGCTGTATGGAAGAGTTGCAAAGATGAAACTATTCAGACCGCCAGTAAGTTTATTGTACCTAATCTTGGTATTTATAGTAAATGGAAATTAAGGTTTTCTTATGTTGAATATATTTAAAAAATATAGCAGATCTACAATTACCTGTGTAGCAGTGCTGAAGTGTAATATTTTTTGAACTGTAAACATAGTTTTGAAATTTTTTTGAAGAATTAATATCTTGTTTTTAACCTTAAAAAATAATTTTAAAGCACTAACATAATTGTTTATGACACACCTAAGGATATAATTCTAAAACAGTTTCTAAATTTTTTTTCAGTATGAAAATAAAGACTTGGTATTTATATTAACAGCGAGATACAATGCAATGATACTGGAATGGAGGGCTGGAGTTAATGATGACCTGGAGGTTATCACCAGAGCACATGGAAACATCTCAGATCGCATTGGAAAGCCCTCAGAGAATGGCATCCTAGCAGTGATAGATCCACAAGCAAGAGTGATAGGATTAAGGCTATATGATGGTTTATTTAAGATTATACCACTAGATAAGGATTCCACAGAGCTTAAAGCTGCTAGTTTAAGGTAAAATACATTTTTTTTTTATTATGTTACTTTTTCCAGCTGTACGTCATCAAAATCAAAAAGGACTGTGCCGTTTTCGAACGTTTGTTCATAGTTTCCGTACTGTGTCTCATATTTATACTGTATACACACTATGTATATATATATACATTACATACATGCTGACCATTAACATGGAAACGTGTTAAACTTGTGTAGTCCGGTGAAGCTGTTAAGACCTTGCTGGGTCAATAGCGTAGACATTTCGAAAAAAAAAAAAAAAAGTGTTAAACTTGCAAAAAAATTACCACCTTAGTAAGTTCTACCTAGGTACTTAATACTACTAATTTAACAAAATTAAAGACTAAATAATAATTAGATTATTCTTATATGAATCAATTCCCCATAACTTTAATGGAATAATATTGATTGTTACAGATTGGAAGAATTAAATGTGTATGATGTTGAATTTTTACATGGATGCTCAAACCCAACCTTAATATTAATACACCAAGATTTAAATGGGAGACATATAAAGGTATAATATCAGTGTGATATCTGTTCAAAGGTATAGTCTGTGGGATATGAATTGGCAGATTCATGGTATGATATAATTAATACAGATCAGGAGATGATTCTTACTGACTGTCTTGTTGCATTTTTTTATTAGTTTTTAGCATCAATCACAATGTCACCAGATGTCATCATGGTTATTCCATGTTTCAGGTTGACTAAGACCAATTTTTTTTTTTGGTAATAGTGTTAGAAGTCCTACATAGTATTACGTAAGCAGAATTTTTATAATTTCTGACCTCCTCTCGCTCTGGTCAGCAAAAGTAACAAATACGCTTACCCCCTCCCATGCTTATATAAATATTTTTACAAGTACTTTTAAATTCATTTGCGTTAAATAAATAAATATTGCTAGCGTAACCACCACTCAAACTCCCCAACCCCTATGTCGTCAAAAATAAGCAAATCACCCCCTTTAGTGCTTACGTAATATTTGAGTTGAATTGAAGGTTTTCTAACAGAGTCCCAAAGCACATTACCGATTTGCGGAATAGTGAGTTCCAGTGCCATATCAAGTGGGGTTTAAGGTCTAAGTCTGCTATAGGGTGGATCAATATCTGAACTATGGTGATGTCTGGAAATGACGCCAATCTCTGTGTATCCACTAACAATGAATGCAACCATCTGTTTGTAAAAATATGTGTCATGAAAAGATAAACCAGATCAAGTATGTTACCTGTTCTTCTCGATTATTGGGTGGGTGGGTTTGGATGAACCAGTAGTAGCTTTGTATTTCATAAGTGCCTGCCTAGGCCTTAATTGAATAAAGTATATTTGATTTTGTTAAGTAATGACGTGTCTTAAGATGGCGACATGAACTAAAATAGCTTCTAATGCAGCTGTAGGAACACTCGTAGGTATTTATTAATGCCTTGCCACCATATTGGTTTCTTGAGAATCTTTTCTTTCATTGAAGGCTCTTGTTTGTAAGAATTGGAACCTACATCAATTAATGCTGTCTGAACACTAGCTATTGAGCTATTGTTGCACTGAATGTGATGAATTCGAGTTTGACATAGGACAACTCTTTGTGTTTTTATTTGTAATAGTGTTATGTTTTACAATAAAGTCTCAAAAGATATTACCAATTTGCCGGATTGTGAATTTAAGCACCATGTCAAGTGGGTTTTGGTGTCAAAAGGCTATTATAGAATGGATCAATTTGTGAAGGATGGTGATGTCCGGAATTGACTCATCTCTGTGCATCTATTAATAAACGTTTGTGACATATACCTATAAAGTATTCTAAATATTATATATCTTTGTTAAAAATATAAACCAGATCGAGTTTGTTGCCGATTCTTCTCAATGACTGGGTTGTTTTTGGAACCGGTGGTAGTTTTAAGGTTCATAAGTGCCTTCTTAGGGCCCAAAATGAATAAAGTATTATTGATTTCGATTTTACTATTACTATTTATTGTATTTTCGTGAATCTTCTAGTGACATATTGCTTGATCCATAAATACAAGAGCTGTTCTTATGACCTTATTTTATGGTTCAAATATATTGGTACATGTTTTCAGACGCACGAAATAAATCTACGAGATAAAGAGTTCATGAAAATACCATGGAAACAAGATAACGTCGAGACTGAAGCTTCAATTTTGATACCTGTGCCGAGTCCACTAGGTGAGTTATGTCTTTTTTTCTTATAATAGACAAGTCATAGTTTTTATTTTTGACAGTTTCAGTGTTATGACAACTAAAATATTTTTAATCGTTAATATTTAGACTAATATTATAAAGAGGTAAAGTTTGTGAGTTTGTGACGTTGTAGGGGCTAATCTCAGGAACTACTGGTCCGATTTGAATAATTCTTTTAGTGTTATATAGCTCATTCATCGAGAATGGTTATAGGCTATATATCATCACGCTAAAACCAATATGAGCGGAGCACAGATGAAAAATGTTTCAAAATCGGGATGTTTTTTATTTTTGAGAACTGCTGCGTGTTAATGTATCTATTCCACGCGAACGAAGTCGTGGGCAGAGGCTAGTCGTTAATATTTAGAATTATATGATCATATCTGATATATTAATATGTGAAGTCTAAACTTTGTACCCCTTTTTAAGCGAATTGCGTGAACGGATGAACGTGAAATTGCCTATAGTTAAAGTTTACATGGATGAGAAGTGCAGAAAACTATTTTTTTTATATAAAATTAATATTAATACAGATTTTTTTAAGTGTTTATATAATTTAAAAAAAAAGTGGAAAGTAACTGTGTAGCCATCATGAAAATCTTTGGTTATAGAAGTATACCCTTGACAAAAGAACCCTAATAAAGTTCAAACTTTAAAAAATCAATGAACTATGCTCGAATGTCGATCACTGGGCGCCCACTAGTATAGTATAAAATACCAAATGACCCCATAGTGTAATTTATTATTGTCGAGTCACCGTTATTGTCATTTACAACCATGATTTGATATGAATCAATGGTTTTATCTCACAAATTATGAACTAATGAATATTATTGGATGCTGCCAGGTGGTGTCATCGTTATCGGTAAAGTGTCCATAGTGTACCACGATGGACAGAGTTATGTCTCAGTCGCTCCTCCACAAATTAAGGTAAATAAATGCATATTTTAATTATACTAAGAGGTCTGCCATTAATTACGTGAGGTGTTTTTGAGGCTTTTTTTTACTTCTCCTACTCCCCTGGTACGATGTTGTGAGATTAGTTTCGACATGTTAGATTTCAGTATATTTTAATCTAGAAACTTTACTTTTTATTTTACTTTGAAATAATTTAATCTATTCAAAAACTTAAAAAAATATTAGCTGTTAATTGCCGAAAATCTGTCACTCTCTCACTTTTAGTGAAATTCAGCTTGTCACCTCCCGCTTCCCCTAAAACCCTCACGTAATTTATGGACGCCTTTTAAGGTGATCTTGGCTGCACTTGATCGGAACTGAATATGGTCATGGGCTGCCAAGTGTCTCTTAAATTATATCCTCCATAATCCGTCCTGATGAAAGTTAAATATGTATACAGAAAAATCTAGTATTAGTGCTACTAGATGCAAGAACCTACATATTTGGAACATCTCCGTAAAATCAATTTTTTTTACAATAACGTTTTATATGTGTATACTTTATCATTTGTAAAATTACAATGGAGAAACAGTGGTAATTATAACGGAGAAACAGTGGCAATTAAGTAGAGGAAGTACTGAGAAGATATGGAATTGCCTCCCAGCCAGTCTGTTCCCTTCCTCTTATCACATGGTGTACGGTTACATACATTGCAAGTTGCCCTGGATATTATGCGCATCAGCGTTATTAACACTAGTCTCTACCCGTGACTTCGTTCGCATGGAATAGTAACCATGGGCTAACGCTAACACGCAGCGGAAACTCTCAAGAAGAAAATATCCCCGATTTTTAAACATTATTCCTTGTTACTCCGCTCCTATTGATGCTAGCGTGATGATATATAGCCTATAAGCATCTTCAATAAATGAGTTATAAACATTGAAAGAATTTTTCAAATCAGACCAGTAGTTCCTGAGATTACCCCCTACAATGTCACAAACTCACACACTTTACCTCTTTATAATATTAGTATAGATTATATTTAGTGAATAAATAATTAGTGAGTTGTACAAGCACTTAATAAGATTGCACTACAGCACTGTAACATGACAATAAAGGAATTAAAATGTACAAACATATATATTCCCACAAACAGGCATCCAAGAACATATATGTAGGGCTAGGACTTTCTCCTCGTATGGGGTCCTTCAAACGAGGCGTGAAGAGAAACACGCGCAGGTGTGCATGATAGTGACGACTGCCTTCCGCAGTCATTTTGCTGAACCAATTTAAAAAAAATGTATATATACATATACTATGTATATGTGTGGAGGGAACATGAAAAAGCTAGTCTAATCGTTGTCTACTCCAGATGACGTTAATAAACTGTTACTGCCGCGTGGACAGCCGTGGGTTGCGCTACTTGTTGGGCGACACATCGGGCCGACTGTTCATGCTGCTCCTAGAACTACACGAGAAGATGGACGGCACGCAGGCTGTTAAAGACTTGAAAGTCGAATTATTAGGTATATTCAACACTTAAGAGAGAAAGATTACAATACTAATAACGTTTTCAGGTTCCTATATGCTCTAATTTTGCTAAAATCGGTTTGAGAATAAATAAAAATTTAATTGGAAAAAGCCATACAGCACCCAAAAATATAGTGGCATCCGTGGATTAATAAAATGCCGTTTGTGTCAAACCAAATTTATATAATACCTACAGACGAAAATCCATATAATTACTATCACATAATTACATTACAGTCATACACTGTGATACTATGGTGCCAGTTGATTTGAAGATCACTTCTTTGTTTCTCTTCATATTTGCTCTAATTTCTAGAATAAACCTGGGACACATCTCGCTGCGCTTTATATAACTTTCAATATAGTAGGCTGGAAAACAAGAAGCATAAGTTAATTACCCGATTCTTTTGAAAACATTCAAGACATTCAAACACAAGACAAACATTCAGTTGTCATATTTGATGACTATTTTCTGTTGATTTGCTTCACATACAGCATGTAACAGTATAAGATATAGTGGTGATAATGTTCACATCCAATACAGTAGGATGGAAAACTAGAAGCCTGAGTTCATTTCTCGAATCATTTAATAAAGAGTGAGCTGGCCTATATTTACAACAGCATTGTATCGATTTTACATGTAGAATGGATATAGTAAGATAGTTAAGATAGAAAACATATGGGGCTGATGTTACTCGCGTCTGTTTGAAGGGTAACAAATTTGTGGGTGTTGCACTGTTCCATACATTTGAACCTTGATAAATATAGTGATCAAAAAGTAAGATAATAAAGGATAGATACTTTATTTAGCCACTAGCTGACTCGTGCAACTTCGTTTGCACAAAATAGGTTATTATCGGTTTCAATTGTAATTTTAAATGTAATTGACCTTAAACAACATAAAACCCGATTGCAGCGATATTTAGCAGTGACTAACTAACTATCCAGAGACTCACTCAAACATATACCCCGTTGGTATGTGAGAAATCTTTTAAAATAAGCGTAGAACCTGTTCGCAGCATCATCTAACGGGTCCAATGAAGGTAAAAACTAACCTATTGCCGATAAATGTCTGCAGTACCCCCTGTAACTTCAACACTTGACATCTGTAAAAACTAAACTTTATCTACATGAAATTTCCTTTTTTTATCAAACTGCCTACGCTATTGGCCTGGCAAGGCCTTAACCGCTTTACCGGACTACAAAACATAAAATTTCCATTTTGATTTAGTAGTTTGTTTTGTAAGCTTTGTAAACATAATCTTGTTTAATTTACTTTACTTTTGACATATAAATCACCTTTTCGACCAAAATATTGAACTTGGGATAATATATATATCTAACGGTGAAAGAATTTTCAAAATCGGATCAGTAGTACTAAAAATTGCCCGAAAACTAAACTTTACCTTTCTTTATAATCATCATTACATAGTACAAAATAAAACTCCCTACTACGTCTGTTTGTCTGTTCGCGATAAACTCAAAAAGTACTGAATGGTTTATCATGCGGAATTCACCAGTGGATAAAGTGATTAATGAGGAACGTTTTAGTACATAATTTTTCAAGGATTTTTATTATAATCAGGACGGAACTTTTGCCGGGCCCACTAGTATTAGTGTAAATATAGGTACATCATAGTATGGTAATTGCAAACACGTAAATAAATTATTTTAATCGTTGATTCAAAAACCTGAACCAACTGCTTCAAGAATTAACAATATTTAAAGAAGTTTTTTTTCGAAATGAAAACGCTGTTGACGTGGAAAGCTTCACCGAAGCTAAGCTATGTAGATATACGTATATGAATTATTGAAACATGCATGTGTACCAAGCATGCGTGCCTCAACAACTCCTATATATATTTTGTTCCGGAAAAATTCCTCTAAATTATATAGGATAGGATAGGACGGGGAAAAATTTAAAGAAGTAATTGTATCAAATATCGAAACAACATACGTACTGACAGAACTCTAATTGAGATTCAAAATATTTCAATTTAACGCCATCTATGGACTAGCTATCTTGACTTCTAATCGCATTCTTATTATATAATGATGAAATTCATTTATTATACTAATATTATTTGTTATTTATGTGAAAAAAAAAATTAAACATGGTTCATCGTTTAATATGTCTTAGATATTATTTATAAAATAATATACATGTATATTACCGCTTTCAATTGTATTTTTAAACACGATATATCTTAACAAACCCAATTACAGCGACATCTACCGTTTCCAATTATGAATTCAAACTATCCATGGACTCAAATTTATACCAAGTTAAGCCTAAGTCGTATTGTATATTAGGTACAGTTTTGCTTAACAACTTTGTCGACGTTTTCTATGTAGTTGAAATTTTTGGATACAAATTACATATATAGCCGAAGCTCAGCTGTCAGCGCGTACAGGACTTCATGCATATCGACGACGATCGACAGGGCGACTGTTCGAAACCGAACGAATTCATTGTGATTAACTATAAAAAAAACTATTGAATAAACATAAAAACGCATATGTATATAACTTTTAATGCTTCAAAATATTTCAATTTAGCGCCATCTATGAACCTTTTAGCTTTCTTTATCTTGATTGATTAGCTCATTCTTATTATGTAACTAATAATGAAATTCATCTATTATACTATTATTATTTCAATTGTATTTTTAAACAGGATAATCATTAATAAACCCAATAAAGCGACATCCACCGTTTCCGATTGTGAATCCAAACTATCTACGGACTCAAATTTAATACTAAGTTGATATCTGAGGATTATTTAATATAATAATAAGCCTAAAAGCTATTACATATAAGGTACAGTTTCTTTTAACAACTTAGACAACGTTTCCTATGTAATTGATATTTTGGCATACTTTTGTCAAATAGCCGTGGTCTGGTGGTAACGTTCTCTACGTTATACTGAACGATCGACGCGACGGGGCGAAGGTTCGAAACCCAGTGGTTTTTTTGATTTTTTTTAAGTAGCACAGGGTGATGATATATGGCTTAAATTGTTATCTAATCTTACTACTATATATAGCATAAAGAAAAGTTACCAAAATTCATTCAAGAATTTCATGAACTTGAAATTTTTAACTTTCGTCCGTTATTCTGAAGAACCACTTGCGTTTTATGGGGCAAAGAGTATCCTGGATGTAGTATTTTAATATTAGTTATCATTGTGTCAAGTTTCGTTAAAATTGATTCAGTACTTTCAGAGTAATACGGGTTTAGTATCTAGACTTTAATCCTTTATCCTGGAGGACCCTTTGCGTTTTATAAGATAAAAAGTATATTTGATGTAATCTCGTAATATTAGTTATCACTATGTCAAGTTTCGTCAAGATTGGTTCAGTACTTTCAGAGTGATGCGTGTTCATAGGGACAGACAGACAGATAAAAATTGTAAAAAGATTATTTTTGGCTTCTATATCGATAACATAGTCTACCCTGATTAAAATTTTCAAAAAATATTTAATGTACAGATTTCGACTTGTTACAGTTTTATTATAGTATAGAAGATATGACTAAGTACATAGAAAGATTGTGTTGATAATGTCTGTCTGTCCGTGTGTGTGTTGTGGATAAGGCGAGATCCCGATCCCGGAGTGCATGACGTACCTGGACAATGGCGTCGTGTTCGTGGGGTCGCGGCTCGGGGACTCGGCGCTGGTGCGGCTCGCGGCGGCGCGCGACGACTGCGCAGAGTACGTGCAGCCCATGATGACCTTCACCAGCCTCGCGCCCATCGTCGACATGTGCGTCGTCGACCTCGAGCGCCAGGGACAGAGCCAACTCATCACCTGCTCAGGTATATCCGCACCTCACTCACACGCTACTCACCCGCCCCCCTACCGAATGAACATCACACACTCGCAGCCCGTGATGACCTTCACCAGCCTCGCGCCCATCGTCGACATGTGCGTCGTCGACCTCGAGCGCCAGGGACAGAGCCAACTCATCACCTGCTCAGGTATATCCGCACCTCACTCACACGCTACTCACCCGCCCCCCTACCGAATGAACATCACACACTCGCAGCCCGTGATGACCTTCACCAGGCTCGCGCCCATCGTCGACATGTGCGTCGTCGACCTCGAGCGCCAGGGACAGAGCCAGCTCATCACCTGCTCAGGTATACCCGCACCTCACTCACACGCTACTCACCCGCTACCCTACAGAATAAACATCACATTCCTTACTGAATAAACATTTCATACTTGCCATTTATTCCTTACCGAATAAACATCACATGTTTGCCATTTACTCCTTGCCGAATAAACATCACATATTTACCAAGTACTCCTTACCAAATAAATATCCATATATTTGCCATTTATTCCTTACTGAATAAACATCACATATTTACCATTTATTCCTTACTGAATAAACATCACATATTTCCCACATATTCATTATCCGATAATAATTACATATTTACCAAAATTTTTTTTTCCTGAAAAGACCTTATGCAACTTATAGACATAGACTGGAACACCATACAATTTTTCTGGCCACAAAAGTAATAAATATAAAAGATTACCATTAATAATCTAGACTGAAAAGGACTGGTATTAATCTAATCAATTTGCAATCAACCAAAGTATACTTAACACCACTGCTCGTCATTTACCAGTAGGGATTGATTTTTATTGTAGTAAACCATTTCAGATTAGAAGATCTCTCTTTTCATCTTCTCTTAATTTCCTTTTTTTTCCAGTATCACTAAAGGCGCTGATTTGTAAATGATATCAGTCATATAATGTATTAGTAGGCTCAGCGGATGGTGTCCCACAGTCTGATAATAAAAAAGTCCTTAACACATAATATATCTAAACCTTCCTAATGAATCACTTTATCTACTAGTGAAAACTGCATAAAAATTCGTACAGTAGTTTTTAAGTTTATCGCGAACAGACAGACGTGGCAGAAAATTTTATTTTATAATGTGTAGTGATACTCTGTTAATATAAATGTGAATTATTATCGTATGCAGGTGCATTCAAGATGGGTTCTTTACGTATAATACGCAACGGTATCGGCATACAGGAGCAGGCTTCCATAGATCTACCCGGGATAAAGGGGATGTGGCCTTTGACCCTCTCCGACTCTCCATACCACGATACACTAGTACTGGCTTTCGTTGGACAGACCAGGTGTGTGTTTCTCATTTACTTTAATTCGATAAATTAGTTTTAAAAATGTCTGCATTAAAAGTGTAGTTTTTGATCACTCTAATATAATTTAAGGTTTTTCTATGATCAAATATGTTATATTTTAATACTCACTGAGAATACATTTATAGACAAATAACACATACAATTTTTTTTTTTTTCGAACTGACTGCTATATTGGCCTTAATTCTTTGGCCTTTACAGCTTCACCGGACTAGTCACATACAATACAGAGGAAGTAATGACTAGTGGTTCCAACTGGCATTTAATTTCCATATAAGAAAATGTTCCATTCATAATTGAACAAAAAGCGTTAAAAACACAAAATGAGTTTCAAATCGACTGTTCAGTGTATTCATGAGAGAACATATCATCAATGATATGGATATCATGGATGATCATAGTTAGGATTTATGTGATTAGTGTAAATATACTTAAAAGATGTTAGTGTAATTCATATGCAGTAGAAACTTTTATAAATGTTCACGACAAAATATAGCGATTAGTAATGTGTTTTATTTGTGTATGTGATTATAGTGTTTTGTGTAGATATAGTTCATAGATTTTAGTATAGTTTCATAGTTATAATAGTATAATTGTACTAGGGCTTATATTCCATTTATAATGTAATTCTTAGATATAGTTTAGAATGTTTAAGTTACTAGTTGTAAGAATATTTGTAATCATTATTTGGAAATAAAAAGCAAGCGAAGGGTACTCGTGGCGCCCCCGCCCCGCCCCGTGTAGTAGGTTTAGCCGATCCCTGATGCTGTGCACGTGGTTTCTAAGTGCTCTGATTGGCGGAGCACAACCAGCATCGGGCGAGCGACCCCGGTGCCGTATAGGCAAGGCCCGGAACATGGGACATTCAGGCGCGGGCGTCATAGATAGCAGTCGTCCCGCGTAATAGTGAATAGCCTGTTTAGAACGAGTCGCCATAGAGACACATAGTTCCGTTGCTCCGTTGCTCACTAGTTACAATCTTTTATTGCGAGAAAACCTAATCGTCGTTTCTTCGAGATTCAACTTTGGAACCAGCATTATAGTCAGTTGAAAGTCATTCGGAGGTGCATTTCAATAAAGAATGTGAGAAGAACGTTTGACTCACTTTTGTAACGATTAAAAATAAACCATTTTTGCAATATGCCATATATTTTAAGTAGATCTGTGTGATTAAAAAAGAACAAAAAATACTTCTGCTAAATTTGACTTTTCGACAAGGAATTAAAGACAATTATAATTCACCAATGTTATTCGATTGATTAAGATGTTACTTTGCGGCTATTCATCATAAGTACTTGTTTGGGTGTTACTTTGCACTTCTGCCTGGAATTGAATGGCTGCTGGCAGATTTCAATGACACAAAAAAAAATTGTACGACGTGTACTTAATGAATTTGGAGAAACTAATAATAAGAACACAAAAAAAAAAACATTAAATATAAGTAACTGATACAACAAATAGAGTATTGTATCCAATTGGCAGTGGCTAATAAATTCCAGTACAAAATAATTTGAAATCACGAAACAATGCTATTGTAACTTCATTTTCCACAACATTAAACATTTCCAAGCTTTACTTTCCGCTTAAAAAGCAGAATATGTTGTTTGAATTTTAGTTCTTTTTTTTTCGAAATGACTACGCTATTGACCCAGCAAGGTCTTAACAGCTTCACCGGACTACTAAGGCGAGCGCCTAAGGCACTCAGCCGACTTTATTTTGGCAACCAGCTCAAGGGTGCACGGCACACCTCGGCTTGGCTGTTGCCTGTTGCATGCAAAATCGCGACCTATCTTAGCTAACCTAGCTAACTATTCATATATGTATGAGGTGTTGAAACGTATATGTGTACCAAACATACACGCCTCAACAACTCTTCCATATATTTATTATCGGAAAATTGAGAGTTTTTCAGTTCGATAAGGGAAAAAAAAGTAAACGCTTCCACTTTCATGTGTAAGCGTGTAGGCGTGCACATGTGTGGGGGTGATCGTGTAGTGTTGTAGCGGTGATGTATATTTGTGTGTCACCGTATCGCGCAAGTAACGCACTCAAGGGTTCCCTACCGAGGGATCGAACCTAGGCTTGAGCCGCTGCCGTGGGAGGCCTAATCGGGTAAATTCGGGTAAATTGTAGTTCTGTTGGTTTCTTTTAATGACTATCACATTCAAATTTAATTCAACTTGCAGGGTCCTGACTCTGAATGGTGAAGAAGTTGAAGAAACGGAGATCAAGGGCTTTGTTTCAGACCGTCAGACATTCTTCACTGGGAATGTGTGCTACGACCAACTCATACAAGTAACTTGATTTTTGTATTAAAATCTATTTCACAAAATTCTTTTACCTCTTGTAAAAGCATGACAGAGTGACATTGCTGTGTCTGATAGAGCGATAAAAGGACCCGATGGGGCCAAGGGGTAATATACAATTTCAGAGAAACAAATAAAAGAACCCCAATCACCTGAAAGGAACCTTTCGGTTCGAATAAATATTCTCCACATTGACATGTATGTATGACTTGTAAAATGTGTGTGTGAGGTAAAATCAAAAAAGAGAAATCAAAAAGAGGAAAACCAATGTGCTCTTTTGTGGTTATAATCCAAACTCACGTGGTGATCAAATCGAACAGTTGGCAGATGTTGCTAGAAAGTCTTTACAAGTTAAGGTCAACACACATTAATGTAAAAGAAAACAAGTGTTCACCACGATGCAAAACTCGGTAGAAAAACAATGCAAACTTACCGAACTTGTAAAACTATCTGGCACAAGGCCACTCGAAAACACTGCAGTATATGCAATAACAAACTTCATGGAAGCCATGTGGCTCTCCATAAAATGGCCTCAGCACAACACCTTCCTCCCTTACGTGTAATGTATTCTTGTTGACTGCTTGAAATAAAAAGGAATTTGCTTAAAATTCCTGCCTTATGGGAATTTGCTTAAAATTCC
>JACEII010000006.1:9407074-9451360 GCA_014332785.1 Antheraea mylitta
CTGCGCACGTCTCATTTAACTGTTTTATTCCATGCACTTTTCGTTACAGTTTTACTATCACATTTTTTTCAGTTCGGTCGCGCAGCAAAATCTCTATCTCCTCCAAGCCTGCCGTAAGGAACTTCGTTCCAATAATAAATTTCAAATCAATTATTTTTTTTCATAGCAAAGAACCAATTTCATTTTATTAAACATTATTGACCACCATATACAACGATAAACGTAAACGTATGACTTGGGATTGACGCCATCTCAAATATATGCGTCGTCGACCATCAGGCTATACAAAGCCGAAATACCTTGGGCCGGCGAGGTGAAATATCTTGGTGTTACTTTAGATAAACACTTAAATTTCGATTCACACACAGAAAGAGTGCGAAACAAAGCCGTATGGTCTTAGGTCGTTTCTATCATTTGCTTTGTCATAAGAGTAAAATATCCCCCAGACAAACTCACTTTATACAAAACTTGCATCCGTCCGATTATGACGTACAGTTGTTCGGTCTTTGCACATGCGCAAAATCGTATTCAAAAGTTGCAGGTTCTCCAGAACTGAGCCCTACGTAAAATCACCGGTGCCCCATGGTACGTCCGGAATAAGGATCTCCACAGGACCTGGAGATGCTTTCTGTCTGAGCGTATATAAAATCACTTACAGGTAGTTATTTCGAAAAAGCCGCGAATCATCCCAGCCCGTTAGTGGTATCCGCCGCGAACGATGAACCCGTACCCAACGCTGCGCAGTATAGAAGACGACCGCGACACATTTTTACCGACCCTCCTGATTCAATCACGTCAGCGAACGATCAGTACCAGCCTGTCTCTTCAAACAGAGCGTGTTCTCACCCACGCCCGCATAACCGCAGATCACGCCGCCGTGGTCTGGGACTAAATTTCGCTCCCGTACACCAAATTAGGCCCTTCTCGGCAACGGCTCAAGCCTAGATCTGTTCCCTGGGCGTGGAGCCCTTGAGTACGCTGCTCACGCGACACAGTGACACAAGAGTTCTACCCTTATTTTTCGTTATCCTATCCTACATAGTTTAGAGGATTTTTTCCTACACAAAATACATATAGAAGTTGTTGAGGCACGCATGCTTGGTACACATGCATGTTTCAATAACTTATATACGTATATAAGTTACCGGACTACTAAGACGAGCGCTTAAGGCACTCAGCCGATTTTATTTAGGCAACCAGTTCAAGGGTACACGGCACACCTCGGCTTGGCTGTTGCCTGTTGCATGCAAAATCGCGACCTATCTTAACTAATCTAGCTAACTATTCATATATGTATGAGTTGTTGAAACGTATATGTATACCAAGCATACACGCCTCAACAACTCCTGCATATATTTATTATCGGAAAATTGAGAGTTTTTTAGTTCGATAAGGAAAAAAGTAAACCCTTCCACTTTCATGTGTAACATGTTTCATTCATCATCATTCAGTGTTTCATGTGTTTCACGTGTGTGGGGGTGATCGTGTAGTGTTGTAGCAGTGATGTATATTTGTGTGTCACCGTATCGCGCAAGCAACGCACTCAAGGGATCCTTACCGAGGGATTGAACCTGATGTATAAAACTGGCTTGGTTTGAAGGTGATAGGTACTATGTTGTGAGTGGTACAGAGATTATTTATAAAAATATATTGGAAATATATTTCAAATACGTTTTTGAAACAGTTTATAACTCTTAGACAATAGTTTCAAGCAAGTGACATTTGACGTTTTCGGCGGGATGTTTGACGCTTCGATACGGTGTTCATATATTTTTCTTTAATACAATGGAGTATAAAAAGGTTTTAATACAAGTCGAAGATAGTTATGATAAAGTAAGTGGTAGAGATGTTTATTCAGTTTTATGTAGGTTAGTTTTTATTTTAATTGATCCTGGTAGATGACGCTACGAATGGGTACTAGGTTTATTTAAAAAATGAATACATGTAATCTGGGTATATGTTTAAGTGAATCCGTGGATAGTTTGGATTCACAATTGGAAACGGTAGTTGTGGCTGCAATCGGGTATCAGTTTTATTTGCGGGGTGGTAGGGCTTTACAGCCTGACTGGGTCACAACCACCATGTACATGACGAAAAAATCCGTAATAGTGATTCGCTTCTGCGCGTCGCGTTTCGGGATCAGCCTGTGCATATCCAGCTTTTTGTAGGCCGGCATGATAGTGGCGACCAGCGATGGATAGTGTGTCACTCGGTGGTCGCTATTGTTTTTGGATTGTACTGTGCTTACCATCAGGCATAGTGCAGGCATTTTGCCGTGCTACGATAAAAAAAAGAAACAATTTTTTCGCGTGATAACCAATTTGGTGCAAACGAAGTTGCACGGGTCAGCTATATTACATAAATCATGACACAACACGAATAATTGCATAACATTAGATTTAACTTATCATAAACTAGCGAAACCACGCAACATTACCTACTCCAAATCGATTATTACCGGTTGCTATTATATTTCCTAACGCCAAATGTCTTTAAAAAACCTATAACCCAATTGCAACACCATTTATCAGGTCCAATGATGAAAAAACTGTCCTATATATATTGGCGAGAAATGTCCTTCCAGTACTTTCCATGGGTTGTTCCTATGCCCTTCACTTCCGCGTCCGCCTACTATTGTCGCACGGCCAACAGCAGTGACAACGCAATAATTTTACCGACTTATAGTTTTTATCTCGTATTTTCTTCTGACTATCGCATTATCTTAACATGCTGATGTGCACATATTAATTAGAGGGACATGCAATGTACGTAACCATGCATTAACAATATATTTTATATTCAAAGAAAAAACATTGAAAGGTAAAATATACTTTGCTTATAAAGTTTCTTTGTAAGTAATTTGTATTCATGTATTTTCCCTCTCCTGCACATGCGCATCACATCAATTGCTCTAGTTCGTATATAGCTGAACGTGTAAAATTATTAAATTTAAACTAATTAAAATCGTTGTTTACTAAAACTTTAATCTAATCTAATACCTTTAAACGAACAATTCTTGTATATTTTTATATACTCATGATCTCGGAAACGGCGTTAGCATTTTACGTGAAACTTAAGACTTAAGTTTTAGGGACGATAAATCTATCTAGCTAGATTGTATTAATAGAAAACTTTTTCAACTGAGTTTTCAGGCAATTTAAAAATATAGCTAGAATATGAAGGTAAATATCGCCGGCGCTGTCAAAACAAAAATAGCTCAGATGGAAATCGGCTGCTTCGGAAATCCGTCTAACCTCAGTTTGAATCCGAGTGACAACAAAAGATATATTTTTTTATTTTTTTTTTTTTTTTTTTTTTGTGAAAAACACTCCTTTTGTTAGGCAAACATAAAAGTTTATTTTAATTTAATAATGTTTTTGAGAAAACCGAGTTTTGCTCGGTAACCCAGGTACTATTATTAAACGAAGATATTGTGACATTGCTTTTAGATTAAAACCGAGTGTTTAAAAAGTCAAGTTTAGTTTTGCGTGATGCGAACAGAACCGAAGACCTCTATCATTTTATGTATATAGATTTTGTCTACAGGGTAGGATTCTGTTATTCCACTGGTCTGAAGGCAAACTGGTGCAAGTAGCAGAGAAGGAAATCAAAGGGGGCTGTTATACCCTCGTCGAGTTCAATGGAAAACTCCTCGCATCAATCAATAGCACTGTGAGTAGATGATGTGTTGTATATTGGATATGTAAAGTAATATTTCATTCATTTATTTTACATTACATAATATATTATATGTTAAATAATTACTATAATTATATACTGTTGATATATTGAATAATAACACAAACATATATTTAAAAATTGACACAATTAGCTTTTCAATATGCCGTCAGTTATGATTAACAGCGAAATGATTTCCCGTCATTTATTATAGTAATGATTATATGCCCGATTTAAAATTTTGGGCACTTTCATGCAATTAAAATATAGAACGAAGTAGATTGTTTATTAGTAAACTCTGTTCGTTTCATATTAGAATTAAACTGCGTAAATGTCGTAAGCCAGACTAACTAAAATAAAAGAAACAACGTTATATAAATATTATATCACACTATACCAATAAGGGCTATATCATTTCTATAAATTATAAATCTTATGATATAAGTCCATTAAAGTATTATGTGATCAAAATTGTAATCATTTTTCACAGTTACTGGAATGTATTCGTAATATAGTAAATATGTCGATTTTAATTCGCTCTTATCCTATGGTTTATATAATGTTCAATATTTGAAATAAAGTTGGAGACAAATTGTATTTTAGTAACTAACTTTGGAACTTGATTTTATAACTTGAAACTCTAATTCCATACTATTATTTCAAATGAAAAAAAACGTAATTTATGTAAATAGTGCACGACTATAAAGGTTTTTGATAAAAAATAAAAATATATGTATTAGTTCAAACTCCCGCCAAAATTAGTGTCAGCTGTCAAACTGACACATGTCATTTACGTTTTGTTATTAGAATTGTTTACGTTTAAGTGTATCATATTTTTTAATTCTTCAAAATTTTTTAAATACTCTCCTCTCAAACCTTTCAGGTAAGACTCTTCGAATGGACGTCAGAGAAAGAACTAAGACTGGAATGCAGTTATTTTAACAACATCGTGGCGTTGTATCTTAAAGTCAAAGGGGATTTTATATTAGTCGGTGACCTTATGAGGTCAATGACGTTACTACAGTATAAACAGGTGATTAAAAATAGCGCCATCTATCGTACTAAATTTTAAGTTGTACGTATGTTAAATGTTTGATATTTTATAGAAGTTAAATGTTTTTTTTAGCTTCTGTTTTAAGTTTTTCATTGTTCTGTATGTAATCATCAGATGGAGGGTAGTTTCGAGGAAATAGCACGTGACTACACACCCAATTGGATGACTGCTCTCGAGATACTGGATGACGATACGTTCCTAGGAGCCGAGAACAGCTTCAATCTGTTCGTCTGTCAAAAGGATAGGTAATTACAAATATTACTTTAGTCTTAATGTATATATATATATAAGCATAAGATATGTAAGTACGTGTGAGATTGATAAATTTAAAAACTATTAGACTAATGTCATAAAAGTGTTTTCATACCTTATCCCTTGTGTTCGGACCCATGCGATAGTTGGGGTTCAGTGTGGCCCTCGACAAAACCGAGGTCCTATTATTTCATATGTCTCGGTGGATGTCACCTCCTGGAACACATATAATGATAGAGAGCATTTGGATCAGAGTGAGGGTACAGATGCAATATCTGGGTCTCACCCCTGTACGGACGCTCGCGGTTCGGCTCCATTTCAAGGGGCTCAATCTTGCCCCCCAACAAAGGTGGCCTGGGAATCTCAGCACCTTGTTCTGACTGCGGCGGTGAGCATTGATTTGTCGCTGCCGAGTACGGTTGCAGCCATGATCGAATGGTGGGTGCTGTCCATCAATATCTGGCAGGGGATCGGTATAAAACACCTGTGACATTCCTGGTCCGCAATAGACAAGGCGCTGGGTATCAAGCTGTAAGCCGTCTCTCGAGAAAGGAAAGTTGCTGTCATCATCAGAGATCTATAGAGGTCTAGCGTACACGTTGGACGGACGTGGGGAAGCGATTCGTTCGCCTCCTTTTTTTATATCATAGGAGGCAAACGAACCGGTGGGTCACCTGATGTTAAGTGATCACCTTCGTCCATAGACAGTTGTAAGTAATACCAGGGTAGTTACGAGTGCATTGCCAACCTGTGTTGGGGGAGGAAAGGAAGAGGAGAGGGGCAGGTGAGGAAAGGTGGACTTCCGGCGTTCTCACTGATCGAACGAAACGCAACAATGCAATCATTGTTACTTCACGTCGGTGTTTCTGTGGGTCGGGTGGTAGTACTCTGGGCATACTGACCCTCTCATGCTAAAGCCAGTAATAATTTCAGTGTGGCTCTACCACCTACGAAATTGTACAAACATTTGTCCTTAAGCTGGACCAAAAAGAGATGGATCGGAGAGCCTGTCTCTTTGTTGCACTAATTAGGCCGTCTGGGAGATAGTCGGGGTGTATCTGGCTGTCTCTCTTCAGCGCCAGAGGTCCAAGTCGAGGCTGGGCTGTCGTCCCCGTTATGGTGGTATAGGGCATATCATGGGGTTTTGGTGACACTAGCCACTCTTTTCTCCGGAAGGGTTATGTGTAGTTTGAAGTTGAAAGTTTGTGTGGGATGGGGGGTATGTGCAGCGCGGCGACGACGGACGAGGAGCGGCAGCAGATGAGCTACTGCGGGCAGTTCCACGTGGGGGACATGGTGAACGTGATGCGCGGGGGGTCGCTGGTGGGGCCGCACCACCACACGGACTCCGCCGCGCCCGTCTCCGCGCCCGTGCTCTTCGCGACCGTCGCCGGAGCCATATGTAACTATACCTCTACACTACACGTACACACACGCCTTGCTACATCCCAACACCGCAATATTATACTCATTCATAAAAGATTCATTTTCAAAAAATTGTATTTGATTCATTTTTTTTAAATTGTAATTGTTTGGTTTTTAAAAATTGCAATTGATTCATTTCTAAAGATAACAATTGATTCATTTTTACAGAATTTATTATAGATTTGTTTTTAAAATTAAATGTTTGTATCTGATTCATATATAAAAATATTATAATAGAATTTTTTTTTAATTAATACTTTTACAAAAAAAGTAGTCGTTTAATCCTTTACGTTTTATGTTATTGCGTATTTTTTAATTTATAGTTGTTTCATATTATCAAATTGTAATTCATTTTCATATTCTATATAATCATTTCTTCTATTTATAACTAATGCATTTTTCGAATTTTTATCTATATATCTAGACTTATTTCGTTATTGATCGAAATTAATTTCAAAATTTCTTTACCAACTATATCAAACATTATATCACAATTAGTATTTGTTTATTGCACCGTTGATAGGCCATGTAGACGGAGTCTTTAAATTTAACTTAATTCAACCAATAGGAAAAAGACACAATAGTATGACGTCAGGCATGCAATACTGGACCCTTTCTCATTAATAACAGAGAAAGAATTATCTCACTCACCTGATTGTGGTTTAGAGTTCAGATCATGTCATGAATAACGAACTTCAATTTAGAAATGTGTAAATTTGTACTATTTAATATACTAACATGCCACTAATTGGTAATTAAACATTAAGACAATTGGTTGAGGTTCATAGTGTTATTTTTTATGATAATCACAACATATTTTATAGAAACTGTTAATTTTATAAAACCGTTAGTTGGGAGTGAGTGCGAAGTTATACACTTTCTACCATAATCCCATAAGGCATTTTCTTCCAACTAATTAACACGACATAAAAAAGTTAATGGAATCTCACAACAATTTATCAAATCATCATCACTCAAACATGAGTCATCAAACTGGGTTCAAATTTAAAAAGAATTATGTTGGGAAATCCCATATAAGACGCTTACCCTCCTAGGGAAGAGAATGGGTTGCGACGGACTCCAACTGGTTAAACTCCCACCCTGTACCATAATACAACATGGGATTTCGCTGACATAGGAAAATAAAAAAAGACAGTAAATACCTCACTTAATAAATGGACACCCCCTCATCACTATGTTAAAGTTCCTCTGTTCTGTCTCCTCTCTCTGGTAATTTGAAATATTTCAAGTATTATAGGAGTCAAAACTATGGGCATCTAGTGGTAGTTATTCTAAAAATTCTCTTCGCTCCTTTTCCAGGTCTGGTGGTCCAGGTGTCACAGGAACTGTACGAGTTCCTCCACCAGCTGGAAGAACGACTCACGCATACGATCAAGTCCGTCGGTAAGATCCAGCATTCCTTCTGGCGCTCCTTCAACACGGACATCAAGACCGAACCCGCTGAAGGGTTCGTCGATGGAGACCTCATCGAGAGGTTCCTGGACCTCTCCAGGGACATGCAGCAGCTCACCGTGCAAGGACTCCAGGCTAGTATTCATCACGACAGTTTCATGGCCAAAATATTGAGACAGCTTCCCGGGTTATAAGATATTTGTCATCATTATCAGCTCTTTTGAACCTCTGCAAGTCATAAGCCTCTTTCCTTTTATGCTTTAGAGGTTTTAGTGATGGGGATTATATCTCTAACCACTAAGTTATATTTTAAATGAATTTACTTTTATTTTTATCTCGAGGGTATGGAAGACAAAACGACCTTTGCGTAAGACGATTTATTTTAAACTGAAGTGCGGTACAATGCTTTGACTTAAATATAATGTCGGTCGCAGGATAATGACGCTGGTGCATTGCGTACGGCGATTGGCCAATATATGTGGCCATTTTAAAAGGGGTGTGTTTTACGAGCGAATTCTTATCGCTCGTGGAGCATTGAAACGTACTAGCCTACTATCCTATTTCTTAGGATAGTAGACTAGTTATACGCTCGCTACAATGCCCTTCTCTTCTGTTTTGTGTAAGTCTCGTCCAGGCTTAATTACTTATCCCCACAAGAAATGTGAGGTCTTCGACCCATCTTGCCATGGGTCTTTCCACACCCCCACGGCCACCAATCGGTCAGGACATTACTCCGCCAGCCATCACCATATCTAGCCAAGACATCTGAACAAGGGTTTTTTTCCACCGAAATCACGATCAATGGTCACATAGTGGTACACCAAGGCGTTGTCGTGTTCTAAAATTGTCCGATATGGTCAAGTAAGATGGTAGGGATTTGTACCCAATGAGTTTGGAACCACCATACACATGGTGAGAAATTCGAAACGGTGACTCGTGTTTTTCGTTTTTTGCTTTTCGGCGAAAGATTTGCACGCCAGCATGACAGAGACGATTGCGAATGGATTGTAGATCTCTTGATGATCGTTGTTTGTTTTTTACCACATTTCGCCTACTATTCTATCAATTACGGTCACTTTGCCTTGCTGCAATAACAATAAGTGGCTCGAAGGACCTTTTCACAACATTATGAAACCTTAATAAAGAGACAGCAGCGACGACTGCCGATGGATTTTAGATCTTTCGGTGGTTGTCGTTCTTTTTGGACCACACTGCACTTACTATTCGATAAAGTGCGATCATTCCATTATATAATAAAAAAGAGGCTCGAAGGACCATTTCACAACATTATGAAACCTTGATAAAGAGACAGCAGCGACGACTGCCGATGGATGGATGGATTACTCTTCGATCCCACGAAACGTGCTAATAGATTTGAGCCCATTAGGCTATACGGAATCGATATCCCTTGGGTCGAAGAGGTCAAATATCTCGGTGTTACATTAGATAGACATTTAAAGTTCAATTCACATATAGACAGAGTGCGAAACAAAGCCGCTATGGTCTTTGGTCGCCTCCATCCGTTGCTCTGTCATAAGAGTAAGATGTCCCTCAGACACAAGCTCACTTTGTATAAGACGTGTATCCGTCCCGTGATGACATATAGCTGCCCAGTTTTTGCGCATATGTCCAAAGATAACTTTGATAAGCTGCAGGTTCTCCAAAATCGTGTTTTACGTAAAGTGACCGGTGCCTCGTGGTACATCCGGAGAGTCGATCTGCATAGAGACCTAGAGATCCCTTCTATCTGGGCGTACGTAAAATCACTAACGATTAGTTATTTTGAAAAAGCCGCGAATCATCCCAGTCCGTTAGTGGTTTCCGCCGCAAACTATGAACCCGTACCTAACGTTGGGCGTTATAAAAGACGTCTGCGACACATTTTTACCGACCCTCTTGATTCAATCACGTCAGCGAACGATCAGTACCAGCCTGTCCCTCGAAACAGAGCGTGTTCACGCCCACGCCCGCGTAACCACAGATCACGCCGCCGTGGTCTGGGAGTTAATTTCGCTTCCGCACACTCGATTAGGCCTCCCACGGCAGCGGCTCAAGCTTGGTTCGATCCCTCGGTAGGGAGCCCTTGAGTACGTTGCTTGTGAGATACGGTGACACACAAATATACATCATCGCTACAACACTACACGATCACCCCCACACACGTACACGCCTACACGCTTACACATGAAAGTGGAAGGGTTTACTTTTTTTCCCTTATCGAACTGAAAATCTCTCAATTTTCCGATAATAAATATATGGAGGAGTTGTTGAGGCGTGTATGCTTGGTACACATATACGTTTCAACAACTCATACACATATGAATAGTTAGCTAGGTTAGCCGAGATAGGTCGCGATTTTGCATGCAACAGGCAACAGCCAAGCCGAGGTGTGCCGTGCACCTTTGAGCTGGTTGCCAAAATAAAATCGGCTGAGTGCCTTAAGCGCTCGCCTTAGTAGTTCGGTGCAGCTGTTAAGACCTTGCTGGGTCAATAGCGTAGTCATTTCGAAAAAAAAAAAGCTGCCGATGGATTTTAAATAGTTTCGGTGGTTGTCGTTCTTTTTGAACCACACTGCACTTAGTATTCGATAAAGTGCGATCATGCCATTATATAATAAAAAAGAGGCTCGAAGGACCATTTCACAACATTATTAAACCTTGACTAAGTGACGTGTTCTAATGTCGCCTGGCTTTTTAATCTTATGTTTTTAATCTGTCTCTGAACGTTTAATATGTTTTCTCAGAATATTATTATTCTGTTATTGTAAATCTAATTCTCAGTTTGTTAATAATAGACAAGAAATACTTAGAAATATGTAAAGGTGTTTTTATAATTATTTTTTGTTATCACAATTGGCACATTTCTTTTAATGATATTTTAAATACAACGGTACAATCATTATCATTCTGTATGCTCCATTACTTTTAAGTTTTTATACTTCTCTATGCTTTTCAAATTGTAGATAGTTGACGTCACTTCTTAATATGAACACGTGCGGTGTTATGACAAAAAATTAAACACATATTGAACGCTTGGTTTAAAAAGGTTACGTTTTAGATGGACCGCGCTCGGTGAATGATCGCCATCTTGCTCTTTTGTCTCGCTTTGGTTAGGTTTGGTTAGACTTGCGAAAAAAGGATAACGCGAACTTGCCTCGGACGAGCACGGTGCATTACGTACTGTTAGGCGGCCTCTCTGGTTTTCCTTTTTAAAAAAAATTAAATTACACCTTTGTGTTAAGATATGTATATTTCGAAAAAATGTACAATCTTATTTTTATATTCACTGACTCCCGAATTTTGTAAAGAGCGGACAGTGCCGTACTCCGCGAGGTTTAAGTCAAGACTGCTTTATTAAAATGAATTCATATATAGGTAAACTAAAAATGCATAACTTGCAATATTGTACGTGACAAAACAGCGTCATATATTGAAATGCTGAATGCGCCTTTGGTGCATATTGTATAGGGATGTAACAGTACGAAACCTTTTTTAAACCAAGTATTTAACTTTTTTGTAATAACACCGGTGATGTGTATCATATTTATAAAAAGTATGAACTTTTTATATTAAACACATAAGTGTTTAAATAAGTCATTATTTCTTGATTTTTCTCTTGTTAATGCGTAGTTAATATTACAGATCGATGATGGCGGCGGTATGACCAGAGATGCGACAGTCGACGACCTCATTAAAATCGTAGAGGACCTCACGAGAATACATTAGTCGCTGCAACGAGAATATTTTAAAGTCAAATGAAATATATGTGTAATTAATATTTGTTTCATTTCATATCTTTTTATACCATGTGATTTGTTGTTACATCATGGTCACATATAACATATAGAATATCAAAACAAATACTGACAAACAACAAAGGTAATCTTAGTTGAGTTAGTTTCTACGTGCTTTCTAAGTATATTTTTTGACTTGTAAGTGTTTGAATGAATCAATGTAGTAATTCATTGCACGTGTACAAGATACAAACAATATATTAGAAGCCTACAACATTTCTTTTGGATTTTATTACTATGATTTCGGAGAATTCCAAGTAAGAAGTCATTATATTTTACTATGACTTACAGTCTCCTTTTTAAAATTCGTGTTATAGAGTATAAATATGTCTTATCAATACTTCGCGAAGACAACATATTCTTCGAGTTACAAAGTCTAAATAATTCGAGATACTGCGTATTTAGGGGTTCAGCGGAAGAGGATGGCATCTTTTTTCGACTTACTGAGGATTACGACTTAACGAGGTCCGAGTTACAGAGATTCCACTGTATTCTAATACTCCTTCAAAATATTGACTACTTCGCGTTATGCATGGAATCATACCTATTCACAAAAAATAATCTTAGGTTGGTGGTCGTTGGAACTCAAGTTCTTGCACGCGCTTAACTGATCCCCTTCTACTATATAATGAGCTGCGAATGCGCATGCACTAACTGTTCTACCATGTGCTCGTCCCTATGTAAACAAGTCGTGGAATTGAGTATGATTCTTGTATATCTCTAGATCAATAGGCCAAATATTAATCACCTATTTGTTTCGAGAACCGAATGTTGAGTACCCTCACTATACACGAGGTCTGTTCAAGAAATACACGAACTTGGACGCGGCGCGAGTTGGTTTCAAAAGAATCTGCTTGGTATAACTAGATTCGTACAGATCGGCTTATTAGAACGCCGTTTTCCGGTTGTGGATGTCTTCATTTGTTGGCAAACTACACGATTTTTTTTAAAGAGTGTTTTTTTCGTTTGTTCGTGTATAATGGAAAGCCTGAAGGAGCAAGGAATTCCTGTGAAATGTTGTGTTAAACTCGAGAAATCTGCAACTGAATCATTTACCATGCTCAAAACGGCTTACGCCGATGTTGCTATGAAGCGTACTGCATGTTTCAAGTGGCATGAACGTTTCAAAGGTGGCCAACAGTCGATTGACGACGATGAACGTCATGGGCGTCCTTCAAAATCAACTGACGACCCACACGTTGATAAAATCAAAACCCTGGTGCGCGCAAATCGACGGCTGACTGTTAGTTACTGTGACTTATATATATTAATTCCAATATAATCCAATCCAAATAATATTCCAATACTTATATTATTTGAACGAAAACGTTTCTTACGAACGCTACCCTAACGATAAGAGATATATGATTGAGTTCTAGAGAAAAGTTGTAGAGCTTGATAATGCCTACAAAAAAGTTATGAATAGCATATGTCTAACTTTTATATTTAAATCACAAAAAGTATATTTTTATAATAAAAAATAAATCTAAATCGTTAAATGATGTTTCTTTTTTGAACTGACTAAGCTATTGGCCTAGCAAGGCTTTAACTGTTTCACTGGATTACTAAGATGAGCGCTTAAGTCACTCATCCGATCGTTAAGTGATGTTTATTGGTCATATTACCAACAACAATGATAAATTCTTACCAAGATAAGCGTGGTCCGGTGGTAAAGTTCGTTACATTATACTGCACGATCGACGTGACGGGGCGAAGGTTCGAAACCCAACGGCTTTTTTGTACCCGACAGGTTAATTCATATTATCCGCGATTATCTTACTGATAGGACATTCCGCTTCAGAGTGGATGGTGAACTATCGCTGCCCCACCCGATACGCTCAGGTGTGCCACAGGGCTCCATACTCGCACCCACGCTCTTCAATCTGTTCATCAGTGACCTACCTCGGTCTCGGGGGGTCGAGGTAGGTTGTTACGCTGACGATACCGTTATTTACACATCCGGCTGGCGGTCGGACTTTCTTAGGAAGCGCATCGAAAAAGCCGTTCATACTCTCGGTGAATGGTTTCGTCGATGGCGCATAGAAGTTAATCCCGATAAGAGTGCCGCAATACTCTTCGATCCCACGAAACGCGTTAATAAATTTGAGCCCATCAGGCTATACGGAATCGATATCCCTTGGGTCGAAGAGGTCAAATATCTCGGTGTCACATTAGATAAACATTTAAATTTCAATTCACATACAGACAGAGTGCGAAACAAAGCCGCTATGGTCTTGGGTCGCCTCCATCCGTTGCTTTGTCATAAGAGTAAGATGTCCCTCAGACACAAGCTCACTTTGTATAAGACGTGCATCCGTCCCGTGATGACATATAGCTGCCCCGTTTATGCGCATATGTCCAAAGATAACTTTCATAAGCTGCAGGTTCTCCAAAATCGTGTTTTACGTAAAGTGACCGGTGCTCCGTGGTACATTCGGAGAGTCGATCTCCATAGAGACCTAGAGATCGCTTCTATCTGGGCATACGTAAAATCACTTACGATTAGTTATTTTGAAAAAGCTGCGAATCATCCCAATCCGTTAGTGGTATCCGCCGCAAACTATGAACCCGTACCTAACGCTGCGCGTTATAAAAGACGTCCGCGATGCATTTTTACCGACCCTCCTGATTTAATCACGTCAGCGAACGATCAGTACCAGCCTGTCCCTCGAAACAGAGCGTGCTCACGCCCACGCCCGCGTAACCACAGATCACGCCGCCGTGGTCTGGGGGTTAATTTCGCTCCCGCACACCCGATTAGGCCTCCCACGGCAGCGGCTCAAGCCTAGGTTCGATCCCTCGGTAGGGAGCCCTTGAGTGCGTTGCTTGCGCGATACGGTGACACACAAATATACATCACTACTACAGCACTGCACGATCACCCCCACACACGTGCACGCCTACACGCTTACACGTGGGGGTGGAAGGGTTTACTTTTTTCCCTCATCGAACTGAAAAACTTTTAATTTTCCGATAATAAATATATGGAGGAGTTGTTGAGGCGTGTATGCTTGGTACACATGTACGTTTCAGCAACTCATACACATATAAATAGCTAGCTAGGTTAGCTGAGATAAGTCGCGATTTTGCATGCAACAGGCGACAGCCAAGCCGAGGTGTGCCGTGCACCCTTGAGCTGGTTGCCAAAATGGAATCGGCTGAGTGCCTTAGGCGCTCGCCTTAGTAGTCCGGTGAAGCTGTTAAGACCTTGCTGGGTCAATAGCGTAGACATTTCGAAAAAAAAAAAAAAAATATTCTTAGCAAAATACATATCACACAGTACTAACCGAATCACATAAAAATATTTATCGCCCAACGAAGTGGGCACGGGTCAGCTAGTAATTTATAGTTGGGATTTGCACTGCCGACTTAAAATTACTTAGGTATACTTACATTAGTTTAACAACTCAGTTATTAAGATGAATAAAGTAAAAGGTTTATTATTTTTTGCTTTTCAGTTTTTTCGGAGGTTTAATTTTTTGTTAAAAAGTTTTTATAAAACGTCAGCTTTGGAGACGTTGCATATAATATTATAGGGGAAAGGTATACATGAGGTGTACTTGTGGAGAGTGGTCAAGATTCTAAAAATGATTCTAAAGATAATATGCCATCTTATAAAACAAACAGAATAGCTTTTACTACTGTTGTATGTATCTATCGTATTTTTCTCATACCCAGAATATTTCATCTAGTAGGTTTTCATAATAATATACCAGGTGTCTCTTTCATGTTTAACAATCTTCAATCCTTTGGTAGTTCATGGTGACATTTAACTAATAATATCAGAACAAATACTAATAAACAACAAAGATAAAACATTCAATAATGAATAAAACTTGTCTACAAAGCACAAGCGATAGTATTTGAAGTAGGTTCAGGAGCACGAAGGATGATATAGGGATACCTCTGCCTAAATCCTAGTCGTGAAATATTATTTTCGCAGCTAACTGTTAATGCATATATTCTTGTCTCCGTATTTTTAACCGTAGTCAACTAATCTATATACATTGTTACCTAATAACTAGTCCGGTGAGGCTGTTAAGACCTTGCTACGACAATAGTGTAGTCAGTAGCAAAAATAATAAAATAGGTCGATCGTAGAAGGGTCGAAGAAGGGAGAATAGGTCGAAGAGTATGTGGGTCAGTTCGTATACAGATGTATAAAAAGTTTTTAAATGAAACGATCCATAATCATCAACAATAATATAATTTTAATTATAATTATCAGGCATTAAAAAGCACAGCTCAACCGTTACATCTTATAAATGCAGAATTCAATACATACATATTAATAAGGAATAAAATTAATAAATATGTTTTCCCCGTGAATTAAATGTGCCTTTTGATTGATCATTGCTCTGGAACTCCTGTGGAATAGCCATTCACCGTTCCTGGTCTAAATAATAAAATTATGTCAGAGTTCAAACAAAAAACTATATTTTCTTTTTGTTCACACAATGATGTCAGTTGAAAATATTCAAATTGATAATACACACATACAATATTAAATAGCCACGTTTATCGTTTATTTCAAATGTTATTTGTCATAAAAACTTATTCTGATCCTAAACTACAAGTAATTCTTATAGAAAATAATAAAATTCGCTAAAAGTATAAAATAATGGCTACTACTTTAAATGATCTGTCAATAAAAAAAAACGTATATAGATATAACATCCATTAATCACAATTAATCATGAATAGAAAATAACACCTAAATAGTATAAATCCATTTTCTTGAAATCAACCTATGATTCGCTGACAATTATTTTCTGTAATAACTGGTATTTTTATGAATATATAGGCCTTTTCTGTCATTTCTTTTTTGAGGGCACGCTAATTTTCGAAAAGTGCAAATCCATTTTTTTACGATCCTTCCTGCAAAGACAAACCTCTGTACGACGCAGTAACTGTTCAAGAAACATATGCTCGTTTTTGTATTTGGATAACTTAGACCTATTCAAAAATATCAAGATTATTTTGTGAAGGTTGCGAAAATTGACTTTTTTCAAATAATTTCATTATTCCACTATTTAGAGCAATTTTTCGATATTTTTGAAATCCCCTTTGAGGTCACTGCGTGCCCCCATGTGTCCCCACAAAAAAACCCGGCCTATATATATATATAAACATATATAAATAAACATTTAAGTACATTATCCTCCTCATCTGCTTATCAACTGATTTCTTTATTTTTCTGTTTGACAGCTATTGCTACTGTTGAGATTTAACAGATCATTTTTTTTTTATAAAATTGTCTTTTTCCTTACATTAAACTTGAAAATTTTATGAATCATGATCAAATTTCAACCACTGGAATTTTTAATATGACCTAGATTTCATAATTAATCATTTCTTACTCTGACCTCTATAAATACATCTAAAATATTATCAAAGTCCCAAAATTATAACTTTACTTACAATATGATCCAAAAATGAGACTTCTTTATATGACAAAACGATTTCCCAAAATTACAAATACAAATAAAATTACCCAAAAATCTACATGAAATTCCCAAAAAATACAGAAATAATTTCCAAAAGCCAAAATTCAAGATCAATATATACAATCTAAAACATAAACTCAATCGTTACACATTACATATAAATTAATTTAAAAAAATACATACAACCATTAAAATAAGTTGGTGATATCATAGTTTTTGCTATCACGGCATGTTCTTTCATAGTTCCTGTATATACATACATCTTATTAATCAAATCAAATCAGAATATCCTTTATTCAATTTAGGCCCTGAGAAGGTGCTTATGAAAATCAAAGCTACCACCGGTTCAGAAAACAATCCAGCCATCGAGAAGATCCAGGAAGAAACTCAATCTATCATTTGCAATGTATATTATAAGTCCTTATACCTTAATTAATCCACTATCATAAAAGCCAGTGTGTTAATATTTAAGAAAAAAAAAGAGTTATAATGGTAATGTGTAATCTATATGGATTTAACATGACATTGTGGAAAAACAAACTAACCTCCACTCTTAATAATTACTTACCAACTGAAGAAAATTTCATAGTCAAGTGATATAGTTACTATTTTTTTATGCTTATAATAACTTTATAACAAAATTAACTTGTAGAGAATTTCTGTGTATAGAGGTTTACTCGGGGTGGAATTAAGGGCTGTGGAGACTACACAAAAAAGATAATACCTCAAATAATAAATATTAAGAAAGAAATGTATGGTAAATATTTCTTTCTCAGCACAGCTGTTATTATCTATTGTTGGTAATTAAGAACGCAATATTAGCAATAATTTTGTTCTCATATACTGGTAACACTTTTTTCTTACAACGTCTCGTATTCCTCATATTCATTTGTAAATGAGTCTGCAGTTTTTTATGTGCTATTAAATTCGTTTGTGTGATATAAACTTTGAGTTCTTATTTAATACCAACATCTATTTTATTTCATAAATTCAAAACTTTACATCGTGGAGGCCTGTTTTCCACAGTTGGTATATCTGAGATTCGGTTCTGATTATATATGTATAGATTATCTAAAGGACTTTGTTTTTTTTTTACATCAGCAAGTTACTGATCTTTGTGACACGTTAACAAGAATACAAATTGAATGCACCATATCCTTATACAATTGAAATGGCTATAACATTAAAAATATTGTATTACTTCATAGGTAACTATAACACATATAAACTATATAGGATAGCGTTGTATACACACAGACAGTTTATTTAAATTCCAGTAGTGAATTAAACAGTGTCAATATTTACATTAAAGTGTATTTTGGCTATTTTCATAATTAATAATCAAATTTTGAAATATAGATTAATATTAACTAAATTTTATTGCAGATAACAAGCTACAAGTGTATTTAAATATTTTCTAAATATCAATAAATGAGCATGGAATTCAACTTAACTAACTTCACACACTCACTTTCTAAATTTATCTGCCTTATTGTGCATGAACCACATTAGAGCAAACAGACAGCTCGGTGGACTCGCAAGTGGTCCGGGCGAGTTTAACATCTGCTCTATCTGAGGTATTGTCATCTCAACTATATCTATAATTTCATCATCAACACCTCCACCTGTGGACATGTTAAAGTTACACGAGTTACTCTCACATTTTACCACAAGGATGCACAGACTGTTTGGTACAAGGGGCCACTCTGTCACCCTATAAATTAAATATTGGTCATTATATGAAAATAATGTATAAAAAGAGTTTAGATAATAGTTCTGAGTGCTAACTAGTCCAAGTTGATGCTTTTATTTTTCACTATTCTGATAGGTCGCACATACATTGAACATGGGCTACAGGCTGTGCACATTTACATTATCAGCTTGACTTCTTTTAAAAAATGTTAAATTGTTAAACTAATATTAATATTTTGTTATTTATGGTGTAAATCTTGCAATGAAATCCTTTCAGAAAAAGATGATATGATGGTTAAATCACAGCATGAGTTAAAGCCTTTTTTTGGTGCCTGTCTTGCTAATTACCATCATTTTGAAAACCTGTCACCAAGTGTTTATAAGTGTATTTTCAAAGCTGCACTTGAAAACAGAATGTCCACCATCTTAGGTCACATTTAATCAATATTAGGTGCAACAGTGGTTGATTGGCAGTAATATATAAAGAAAATACTAATAGCTGCTAATTATCAGCTATATCATAAGACAATAAGACCATATATGTGATTCCTCTAGCAAATATATCAACTCTAAAATACGCTAAGCCAACTAAAAAAAAAAAATAGGCAATTTGAAGGAGCAATTCTTGTATATTTTTATATTTGTATATATTCAAGATCTCTGAAACGGCGTCATCTATTTCCGTGAAACTTAGTATGTAGGTAATTTCCGGGATGATAAATCGATCTAGCTAGATTTTATTCATAGAAAATCTTTTTAATTGAGTTTTCAGCAAATTTAGCTAGAATATAATATAAATGTAAATTTCGCCACCACTGTCATAACATAAATAGCTCTGATGGAAATCAGTTTCTTCGAAAATCCGTGTAACCCCAGTTCGAATCCGAGTGACAGCAGAAGAGATGTACTTTTTTAATATTTTTATTTTTTGTAAAAAATGTTAATTTTATGTGGCAAATCTAACAGTTTATTTTAATTTAAAGAAGTTTAGAAGTTTTTTAAAGAATTGAGATAGGCTCGTTCTCCCAGGCACCAAATACATTAAAGGAACACATTTACTTTATAGCTAAAAGGTAGGTATTTATAGATATGTACCTGATTCTGTCTTCATATCATCTGTCACTTCAACATAGAACATTGTTTGTAACGCTCCTTGCACGCCGACTCCAGATCTGCAAAAAAGTAAAATTGACATAGTTAGTTCAATGATTTGATAAACTGTAAGACTTGTAAATTATATTCTGTTAAAAACATTAAATAAATACAAAATACAATAAAATGTATAAAGTTAGACATAGTTTTTAAAATGAATGATTGAATACTTTTATTGCACTTTCTAGGGTGTACACTGGGGAGCTAAATCCACAAGGCATTTTCTTCCAGCTAATCAGCGGTATGCACAAATAAAAGTTATCATAGGTATTGAATATAAAAAAAACTTAAATATTCACATTTATAAAAACTCAATATGTTCTATAACATTATTTTACAAAACTTATATTTGACTGTAAATTCAAATAATCAAATTCTACAAAAAAAATTCCTGAAAAATATAGCTACAATTAAGAAACAATTATTTATTTGTTAATAGGGGAGCAGCGTAGTTGTTGACATAGTGTCGAATTTTTGATCAATATAAAATTTTACTTAATTTAGTTAGCATATTGGACCATAGTCAGTTGTCGAGTTAGTTTTTAAAATTATGAAAAAAATAAGCGGATGCTGCTATTTTGTTGTTGAGGAAATTGTGTGCCACATTTATGCGCGAAAGTGTTCAACCTATTCCAAGTTTCATAATTTTCCAAATAAAAATTACTCCATTTGCTATATTTACCTATAGGAGATAATTCTTTCTAAATCAGTAACTTTTATATCATAACCACATTCCTCAAGTACTTCCTCTTTGGCAATATGATCCACAGGCTTATCCTTGTCTATGATACCTGCACACATCTCTAAAGCAATTCCGAGTGATGCAGGATATTTAATTGTATCTATATGATCCGCTTTTCTGTCATCAGGATGAATACAGTTATAGTATATTGCTGAAATGAGTTATGTAAATTAAAGCAGTATATAGAAAGTAGCTTTTAGTTAGTTCTACACATTTATATCGATTTTATCTATCAAAAATTACTTTATTCAGTATAGGCCTGAGAAGGTGTCAATGAATGTTAAAACTACCAGAGATATGGATAAACAACCCAGTAATCAAGAACTGTTAAGAATCTTGATCAGGTTTCATCATTTCATAGTCCGGTGAAGCTGTTAAGACCTTGCTAGGTCAAAAGCATAGTCAGATAGAAAAAAAAAACATCATTTACAGACATCATTTACTTATCAATTCATTCTATAATAAGCCTTCTTCTTCTTCTTAAAATGGCAACATATGTGTTCACACAATTTTGCCAATATCAAGTGAATGAAGTCATAGACAATGGAGGTTGCACCAAACAATTAGACAATAATCTTTATATTAAGACCAGGCTATCTACAAACAGGCATCACAAAGAAAATACATGTAAATTAAATATACAACATATTGTTAGATTGAGGACATAGAGCATTACACTATATATATACAGCAGCATACAGCATACAGCATTACACTAAAATCTAAAGTTTAATTTTGTTAGTATTAATAAATTTCGAAAAGCATTCTACAATTAGATGGTTATCCATGACAAGAGTTAAGAGACACATAATATTGGTAGGACGGGGAATAGAAGAAGGTACAACATCATAAAAGAGAAACTGTTTCTAGGGCAATTAAAAAATATGTGATCCGTCCTCTAAGCCACATTCACAAATAAGAGGATCCCTGATCCTTATTTTATTCAAATGCACTGGTGTGCAGACGTGCCTAATGTACAGGCGGCAAATAATAGAGGTAACATTTTTACTAGCATTTCTGAATTAAAAAACCATGGCTTTTGCAGGATATCAATTTGCAAAGACCCATAATGCTTGACCTTTAATTTCCGAGACAAATTCTGACTCCTTTGCTATGCATCACAATCCTGATTTAGATTATAGGCATAAATCCCTTGCGTAAATCCTATAGTGATTCATTGACTGGACGTCACATTTGGCATAAGAGTCCACAGTTTCATTACCCAAAATTCCACAGTGCCCAGGGATCTATGCAAGAACCATACTAAAACCTAAATTGTGACACTCATATAATGCTTTCCTAATTGTAAATATAACTGGATGCTTATCTTTGGAACAGAATGGGTTAGACAAAATTGTTTCAAGGCAGCTTTTGCTGTCAGTAAATACAATGGTTCTTGTTAATTTATGAGCCTTTATAAATAGTATAGGCTTCAAGGATGTCAACAGCTTCCCCAGTAAACACTGTAGTACCAGGTGGGCATCTACAGCTTTATATAACTCTGTGCTTTGGCACCCTGACTGCTGCACCTTAGACATTAAAACCCACTTGACATGATGCTTGAACTCGATATATAGCAAATTGGTTAAATGTACTTTGAGGCTTTGTTATACATAACACTATTACCTATAAAAGTATTCCTGGTATTTTTGAGCCTGAAGTATGAAATAACCATTTTGTAATTAATTCTTAGTGTTTAAATTATGACAAACCTTTACTAAATCCAGCTTATCTAAGTTTTTGCAGGCATGCATTAGATTATCAAGAAAATATTTGGAGGGTAGAGTTAATACAAAAATTCCTGAAAGTTATTGCTTTTCCTGAAGGAAAATCTGTACCCCCAACAAAGTATATGCAATGCAAATGCAATAGAGGGAGAGAAGGACCGAGGAGGGGCAGGAGGGAGGGAGGGACGGAAGGTAGGCTTTCTTTTCGTAGTTACGAGAGAATACATTTCGAAAGGAAAATTGCCAGGAAAACAGTAAAAATTGTCATATCTATCATATTGTTTACAAAATAATTGTTAGCTCAGTCTATTTTCCCAAAGAGCACCATAAGATTTCAACACATTCCGGTAAATAATTAAAAAAGTATTTTAATAATAAATACGACTAGCAAGAAAGTTGCAGTTTTCCGACTTATAGGTTAAAAGCTGTTCCAAGAAACTTATTTTACCTAATGTATTCAAACATAGAATAATTTATGAGACAGCTAGTGAAATTACTTACCGGGTCGAAATTGTTTGACGAAAACCATTACCTTCCTTGTAATGTTAAATACTATTATAGCTACAGAATCATGGACCTCTAAAAGATCCCATGTTTTTTGCTTGCCATTCTGAGTGTAGTTGAATCTGAATGGTTTCACATACGGTGAGTCCGGCAGCGGACTTAAGTATACATTTTTCAAATCCTCCATTATATAGCTACGAATAATTAGAGTCAAGAATTAAATTTTAATGGCTACAAAATAATTTAATTTTGTCAGGCACACTCCGTTCTTCAAGGTCTCTAAACTATATGATATTCTATAATAGGACTGTTAATAAAATATCGATATTTATTTTAGAAAATATCGATATTAATTACTTATATTTTTTATATTGCATATTAAAATTTAGATATCTGTGGTCGATTATTTTTTAGTATGTATCATCTTATTATCCTTACCCCATCTAGGTTCAGTCGATACAATTTATTTTCCTTTTCCTCTCTCCTCTGTCAGATATCATCTCAGAATTCATACTTTTTATATACATATCATTTTTCACACACTCTATCCTTTATGCTTATTTACATTTTTCGGTCTCTTCAACTCATATATCTATTCACTATTATCCTTAAAACTATTCTAGTTATATGTCTTTCATCTCTTTTTTAGGTCATACCCGTATCATGCTAACCTATTACTTTTCAACTTCTCTATCACTGGTGATATTTTCAAACTTCGTCTGATATATTCATTTTTATTATACCAATTCTAGTTACACTTTACATCTCAGCAATCGCATCTTCGCCGCGTGTAGTTGTCTCTCATCTGTTACTTCGTAACCCAAATCTTAGATGAATGCAACCTTGAATTTCAAGGACATTCATGTATTACAGAAGAAAATAAAAAGTAACGAGTATATTTATAAAATTTTTACTGAAAAGTATTTATCATCATCATCATCAGCTTGTTAAAGATCCACTACAGAAGGAAGATATAGGCATAATCGCCAACCCACGACGTTTTAGTGATTTCAAACTCTGACAAATCCACAGTTGTATGTTTTCCCACATATAGTAGTACTACAAAAACATCTCTAAAGTTCAGGTTTCCTCGCGATGTTTTTCTTCACAGTTAGCCGATATTATTCTTATTTTAAATTAGTAAATGCATACGAATTTTGAAAAATTTGTGAGTACGAACAAGGTTTTGAACCTGCAAGCATCAACATGGTATTCCACCAGTCAAACCACCAGACCACACCACGACTTAAAAAAACTTCGTATATAACTGATATAAACTATTGGTACACATAATTTTATTTAGATAAAATAATAATGATGACGATTAAGATCGGTATGATTGAATAATGTTTGTGCGAGTGACCTTAGAACTGTAATGAAAATTTTAAAACATTTATGGTATAAATTGTTTAAAAATTATACTGGATTAAAAACTGTAAGTCATTGTTAAGCTAAATTACAGTTCCTTTAATAAAGCCGTATATATCGATATTTAAAAGTATTTAGTTTTTTTCGATATATCTTATAATATACAGATAATTTATCAAATATCGATATATAAAAATACAATATATTTAAAAGTATACAGCCCTATATATCGTTTGATTATATTTTGACATTGTAAATTTCTTTTTTATACCGACAATTTTTATTTTTTGCTAATTTACTACCTATACAAATTATAATCCTTTCTAAATAATATTTTCTAAATTATATAGTATATTATAATATTACCGTCACTGTTCAATTTTTCTTTATTTATATATGATATTAATTAAGGTTTGAAAATACACATTACATGTAAAAAATCAAATTGATAGTAGCGAATCGAATAAATGGTTCCACGTATCTTGAAAAGGGTATATGAGAGAAGAAAAACATTACGAGCTTATAACTTTTTCTGATTATGTGAACGTCTAATAACCTGTGTTGTAAAGTACTCTGTGATCAGTGATGTTTATATAGTCTGTGGATATAGATAAAAATAAAATCCAGTTTTGCTAATTTTATTCTGTTTTACTGCAGCTGATTTTATTTGGAATGATTGAATAGTGTTGACAAGTATAATCGCAGAAAACACGAAATCTCATTCGAAATTATCATTTTACAATGTAAAAAGTGAATTAGTATACAAAATGAATAAACAGTCGAACTCAAGGTCAGGGTTTGTCATCAAACTTTCTGAAGAAACTCTTCAAAAATTGACCGAAGAACAACATGCTAAGGAAGATGACGTCCGTAACGTATCACAGATAACCGAATCTAATAAAGATGTAACTTTTATAGGAGAATCTGAAGTAAACGCAGATAAGAATAATACAAATGAAGATCTTTGCCTACAAGATAAATCTAGTATTCCAGGTGAAGTAAAGGCAATAAATTCACAATCTATAGATGATTGTAAGGAATCTTCTAATAGTCATAATATAGAGTCTAAAGATGATGCAGTAAAAATACCAACAGATACTGATGCTGATTCCAATACATCGTGGGGAGAATATGCCCCATATGTCACCTACGAAGATAACGAGGCTGTATACACAGACCCTTCCACAGGCCAGAAGTACACTTGGAATAAAACAAGTAACTCATGGGACACAAAAACAGTTGAAGTCCCAGGAAGAGTATACAGTTATGAAGATGACACCCATATTTATACAGAATCAGATGGATCCAAGTATTTCTGGGATACAGATAAAAATGCATGGATTCCTAAAGTTGATGATGAATTCTTAGCATACTACCAAATGTCCTATGGCTTTATTGATAAAAAAACAGAAAACAAAAAGGAGGAAGCAGAGAAAAAAGAGGATACAAAGAATTTAGACAGTGGTGGTGTTAAACGTAAGAGTGAGCCCCAGTGGTTTGAACAGTCCGATGAAAAAAATACAAAAGTTTATGTATCCAATTTACCACTTGAATTGAATGAAGAGGAATTTGTTAATCTAATGCAAAAATGTGGTCTAGTAGAAAGAGATCCGAGTTCTCAGAAAATGAAAATAAAACTGTATATGGATAAAGAACGTAATTGTTTTAAAGGTGATGCCTTGTGTACCTACATCAAGATTGAGTCAGTAGACTTAGCTTTAAAATTGTTAGATGGTAGCGATTACAAAGGGAATACTATAAAAGTGGAAAGAGCACAATTCCAACAGAAAGGCGAGTATAATCCAGCTTTAAAACCTAAAAAGAAGAAGAAGAAAGAATTAGAGAAGATCAAGAAAATGCAACAAAAGTTGTTTGACTGGAGGCCAGAAAAGTTCATAGGAGAAAGAGCTAAGCATGAAAAGGTTGTTATAGTAAAAAATTTATTCAGTCCAAGTGACTTTGATAAAGAGGTCCAGTTGATCCTGGATTATCAACAAGACTTAAGAGAAGAATGTACTAAGTGTGGTGAAGTACGTAAAGTAGTTATTTACGATAGACATCCTGAAGGTGTAGCCCAGATAAACATGAAGGAACCAGAACAGGCTGATGCTGTTGTACAGTTGATAAATGGGAGATGGTTTGGTAAAAGACAAATTACTGCTGAAATATGGGATGGACGTACCAAATATAGGATTGCGGAGACTGAAGCCGATATCAATAAGAGGATTGATAAATGGGATAAGTTCTTAGAAGAAAAGGATGATAAGAATGGAAAAAGCAGCCAAAGTAGTAAGGATCCAGTAATAAAAGTAGAATTGGGAAGTAAAACAGAAGAAATTAAGTGCAAATAAAATAAGAAAGTATTTGTATAAATATTTTATTAAATTTTTGAATTGAATTGTTTTTTTAATAATGTGAGAAAATATAATAATTTTTTTAAACTCTGTGGTAAATAAATAGACATAATATATTCAAATAATATGCTGTCCTAAAACCGTATTTCAATTAAATTTGTTAGGCAATTTGTATGTAATCTTTAAGATTGGCTGTTTAATTTGACTAAAGCATTGGTGTCACTGGCAAATGGCAATAATTAATATATTGCCAATGTGAAATAAAAATGTATAGTGTACTGTTATAAGTTTTTATTAGTTCTTCTCTAGATTAAATAGTTATATAGATGAATTTTAGTATTCATTCTAAACACCCATTTGTTCAACCTGATAAAATAATCTTGAATGTGTGTGATAGTTTGCGATTTAGATAAATGTATATATGAATGTTTTCTGGGGGTTAAAGCAGCGTAACCTCAATTTAGCAAAAAATAGCCATGTCAATATAAGAACACATTGTTTTAAATATCCTGTTCCCATAAAAATGTGAAGTGGAATAACTAGAGAAGAAAAACAAATTTTAAAGTATTTTACATTTCTACTTCACAGAAAAGCTTTCTTCATTTTTTTTTCACTGACTGCATGCTATTGGCCTAACAGGCCTTTAAATTTTCACCGGAGTTTAATCTTTTGTGGTATTAGATAAATTTATAATGGTATCTATGACTTCGTAAAGTATTAAAATAAGACCTTTGCCTATAGGGATCTGATTAAAAAAACAAATTTGACATAAACAACGAACTATCATGTTGTCGATGTTGTCTTTTCTGACATCTGACTTTTTAGTTGAATACACACTTTTGTATATTTCAACGTTTTTTAATTGAAAACGTCAATTAAATTTCTTGCGGCCCGGTAGACGAATAAAACAACTTCACAGCTGTGTGCTCGGTAGCGATGTGAGTTGTGTATGAACGGCGAAAATCAGTGTCGAACTTTGGGTGAGCTCTCAGGTGTACTCTGCACTTCTCTTAGGCTATCTCCATGAATAATAACAGGATAATATGTTAACATGGCCGTGCAGTCGGACTCTGGAGGGAAAGATGAAGTGAAGACCCAGTTCGTGACGCGAGAAGGAACTTACCGTTTGATGACATTATCAGAGTACTCGCGACCTAATCGTGTCGGTTACACTAGTGGTTCCGGTTCGAGCCATGTGCGCGTATCGTTGGTGTCACTGCCGCCGGGTCCGGGGGGTGAAACTCCCAGCTCGGATGGACAGGGTTCAGACGACAGGATATGCTTTAACCATGGCAAAGAACTCTATGTTTATGTATACAGAGGAGTCAAGAAGGTATGTCTTTTATGAAGTCTTGTATGTGATGTTTCAATTAATCTTATTTTAAAATATATAAAATAAAAAACCTAATTATTTTAGGAAGAAACATTTTATTATACCTGATGATATTCAGGTCAGTAGGCTCCACTGAAATATAAAAAATAATAAATTTAAATATTTACTAGGACCCATAATAGAATACTTGGGCTTTAACAGAATAAAAAAACTAATAACCATAAAATATAACATTTATTCTTTAAGGGATAATATGGCTCTATTCAAGTGATATTAAAAAAAAATCTAGAATGAATCAGTGGGTCGAGATATTATATCTTATGTCCAAACTCACAAACATTACTTTTATTATGGATATGTACTTAATATTCGAATATATTAAAAAGTTTTAAAAGCAGGTTTGATGATGTACTGTAAAATGTTTTAAAAATATTTTATTGTTTTATTTATAATAATGTCACATTTAACAATGAATTAGATTGTTAGTAAGAAATTAATTACTTTGGTAGGATTTATAGGTATATACTTCTGGTATGTGATTAACATTTTGGTTGAATTAAACATTAGCTAACTTCTTGATAGAAAGTGTCTGCTTTTATAACTTCATTTTTAGACATAAACCTTTGAGCATTCTGCTCCTTTCATTATGTATTTGTTTAGGGCAAATGGATAGTAAAAATGGTTGAATATCAGCTTTGAAATGGAAACTTTAGTTTATGGACAAGTTGTATAGAAACTAAAATGTGGACTATTAGCCTACTTTGTAAGAAGATTTTAATATACATCACAGTTATTGTTACAATTCACATACACACAGATTCATACACAAACACAAAACCGCTCAACAATCACATATAATAGAAACTCATGATGATTGATCCACAATTTACATAATGCAATCATTATTAATAAGTAATGTTTAACTCTTTACCAGACACATTTCTCATATAACAGTTAGAGACAAAAGTAGGTAGTGCCAAAGGTAGTGCCGTAGGTGCCAAATAAAGAAAAAAGTGTCCAGCTGTATGATACCCACTATTGAGTTAAAAGCCTGGGCATAACCATCATAGTAGGAGTTTTTGGCAGGGTTTCAGTCTGTCATGTAGTGAATTTTATATTTTATTCATAATCTTGTGTTATTTGGCTCTATATTTTGTAAATTTGGTGGTGTTTTACGTAATATAGTTAGTTTATTATGCATAAGTGAAGGGAATGAAAAATATTACCACAGAGTATGAAATTCAGAGATGCCACAAAAACTCCCTGGAAGCTTCTAAGAAAGGATCCACCATCTTCTTAGAATATTGATTCATACGATGCTTAATATTGAAGTGATTGCACAATGCTTGTAATATTATTGACTATGCAATAATAGCAGTAATAATCAGAAAGATTGACTACCAAAAAAAAAAATTCATAGTAGTCTATGAACATGGACATGAATTATTTATAAATTTTGGCATTTGACCACAATTTCAAGATGGTAAACATGCTAAATCTAGAGGGGACTGGCTTAAATACATTTGCCGAAACACAAGATTATTAACTCAAGATTCGTAGCTAATTGGGCGTACTCAGAAAAAGCCCTATAACAAAGTTAATCCAGATGTTATCTGTCACCCAAAGTTCTGACGAAGTTCTAATACCTCAAATCTACATTGATGGACACTGTGTCTTAACATCAAATCAGTCATCATATGAGTCAACATCAATTCAAATCACATTCAAACTAAACTTCTGTTTTTGTTTCATAATTAATCTCAGAGCGGGGGTGGTTTTTCATTAATTTTGTCTCAGATCTTTATTTTCATTTCCAGGCAGCAGACCTCACGAAACCTGTTGATAAGAAAATGTACAAAGGCACTAACCCCACATGTCATGACTTCAACACTGTCACGATGACACCAGATAGTGTATCTTTAGTTATAGGATTTTCTACAGGCCAAATTCAACTTATAGATCCAATTAAGAAGGAATTAAGTAAATTGTACAATGAAGAGGTAAGTCATGGAAAGTTAATTATGTGATAGATTATTTTATATTAGTTTTTTAAGTATTATAAAATTATCAGAGGGAAAAGAGTAACAGTGCTGTTTCACTAACTACTGAGAGCTTAAAAAAAAGCTCATATGTACGTTTTTCGAGGCCTTATAAATGTTACTTTATAAAATGGGGAACTGAAAAAAAATTATCAAAAGAAAAACATCACACAAGTATTTCTTAATATAAAAAGTAAGGATGTCTTTTTTATGTCGATTAGTAGATTTATGTATATGTTATGTAAAGCCACAGTAAAGTTTGAAGATAACAAATATCTACACGGTTAATTGTAAATCCGGTAAAAAAAAAAGTCACAGCAAAAGTGATTCATTCGTTTGGTGTACAGTTATTGAACCTGAAAAAGATAGACAACTGTTCAGATTTTCTGTTGTGTATGTGGTGGTCTAAATTTGTATACTGGGTGAATGTATCAAAGGATGTTAGGATTCAAAGATCTAATAGTTCATGGTTACATTTAACATGTAGAATATTAATATCAAAACAAGTACTAATAAACAACAAAGAAAACCATAGTTAAAATTTGTATTAGGACTTCTAAAAGTATGGATATAAAAGCGAAATGCTTAATGAACGAAAGTGAAGCTGAATCGCGTGGTATACTGGGCTAATTACCTAACCATTACCTAACGCGTGAATTATTCGTTTCGACGAACGATTAACTGAGGCATGGATTGACGGTGGCGCACGGGGTGGGTAATGGGATGGCCGTGGTAGCACGCACACTGAATGTACCCAGGGGTGTGATCTCACCTTCTTAGTAATTATTACACCCGCTCGTCTTTACGTAAACTAAGTGTTAGAACTGTATATCAGTTTTGTTTTTCTCAAGAAGATTAGGTCAAATATTAGGCCACTATTTTTTGTATTGATTTAGAACCAGAAACAAGTACTTAATAAAATGTGAAAATATTGCAAATGTCTAACCAGTCTCTCTGTATATACTATGTGTATAATACAATATTTATTAGGTGATTTTTTAAACTGGTGATTTTTGAGTACTTGTTTCTCACATTGTAATATTCTGTGCTTGTACTATTCATTATACTTTTTTAATAAATGTATACTATAAAACTATACTTTATTATGAAGTAAAGTTTGTTTGTATGTAACAACTACGATTTCTTTAACTAATAGGTAGGTTCATGAACATGAAGTGATGTAGGCAGCAGCATTATTATTTTTAATTTTCATATTTTATTTCACATAAAAATATAAGTGTTAGTTCTCAAAAATGTGTAATTCCATCAATATATGTTAAATATAATACATACTATGGTGTTGATATCTGTTGAGGTTCAGTTCTTGTGAAATCCAAATTCAAATTAGTTAAATTGATTTTTAATTAGAGATGAAATTTTATCAGGCAAATTCTCAGACTGGTCAAAAATATATCCCAAGAGGGCTATTTTTCATAACATATGTAAAATGTTAAATGCACTTTGAAAATTTTTATTTCTGGGTTTTCCCCAGTATTTATTGAAGTTTTTTTTTGTTATCTTTTTTCTATGAGTATTTACCATAGTACACCTTTGTATCCACTAGAGTTTTTCATATATAGGACATCTCAGGAATTGAATTTTGAATGCAAAAATACATTAAATGCAATAGATTGATTTATTAATTGAAACTTGCAGAGGTTGATCGACAAAACACGCGTAACTTGTATCAAGTGGGTGCCGGGGTCGAGCAACCTGTTCATAACGTCGCACGCGTCCGGGCAGCTCTACGTGTACAACGAGGAGCTGACGTGCGGCACCACCACACCCCTCTACCAACTGTTCAAGCAGGGCGACGGCTACTCCATTCACACGTGCCGCACCAAGTCCACGCGCAACCCTCTCTACCGGTGGCTCGTCGGCGCCGACGGCAGCTGCATTAACGAGTTCGCGTTCTCCCCGTGCGGTGCCAACCTCGCGCTCGTCTCGCAGGACGGGTTCCTGCGCGTCTTCCACTACGACACCATGGAGCTCATCGGCCGCGCGCGCTCCTACTTCGGCGGGTTCCTCTGCGTCTGCTGGGCGCCCGACGGCAAGTACGTCGTCGTCGGCGGCGAGGACGACCTCGTCACCGTCTGGTCCTTCGGCGAGCGCCGCGTCGTCGCGCGCGGCCAGGGCCATCGCTCCTGGGTCTCCGTCGTCGCCTTCGACCCCTACGTCGTCAGCTTCGGCGACGGCGACGGCGACGACGACGAGCAGCGCCGCGACGACGCGCACTGCTACCGCCTCGGCAGCGTCTCGCAGGACACGCAGCTCTGCCTCTGGGACCTCACCGACGACGTGCTGCGGCCGCCGGCCCGCGCGCGCGCCTCCACGCATCTCTCGCCCAACAACGCGCAGACTTTCGCGCCCAACGGCGTGCCCGGCACCAAGCCGCCGCCCTCCAAGCCCGCCAAGCTCGGTGCGCTCGCGCCCGCGGCCGGGGATCCCTCCGGCGCGAAGCCGAAGCCGAATAGCGTCGCGACTCTCAATATAAGTGTCGGGAAAGCGAAAGAGGAGAGTTCTAGTTCGCTCGGTGTGAATTCGTTGACGCAGCGGCTCGCCGGGTTCTCGTTCGGTGAACGGCGCGCCGAGAACCGAAGGAATCTGAGCTTGTCGCGCGGCGGGGAGCAGAAGGGCTCGGCGGCGAGCAGCGTGGCGCTGCGGGGCGCGCGGGCGGGCGAGTCGGTGGACCCGCTGAAGCTGATCGGGACGGGGTCGTGTCCGCGGTTCGACGAGTGCCCGGTGCTGGAGCCGCTGGTGTGCAAGAAGGTGGCGCACGAGCGACTGACGGCGCTGCTGTTCCGCGCGGAGTACCTGGTGACGGCGTGCGCGGACGGGTGCGTCAACACGTGGGCGCGGCCCGCACGCGCGCTCCCCGACCCGCGCCGCCGTCGCGACACCCGCGACACCCGTGACCTCCTCGACTAGTACTCGCCGCACCACACACTATACATTCAATATAGACTTTATACGAGCTGACGGAATGTTTCTAGTAAAAGTTGTGAGGTCTACTCGGGTGATTGTAAGGGTTTGTCTAAATAATCAAAAAAGAACAACATTATAAACAGATTATATCCTCATTTCACATTCGTTGTTTGAAAAAAGGTAATGTGGCAGCTTTACAAAAGTCATTCATTACAATGAAAATAAATACTCGAGATAAATTTAACACATGACTGTATAAAATAATGTTTTTCTTGAAAGGGGATCCCCCTGATCTTGTTTAAAGGTTAGTGTACCAATATTTTCATTACTTCTAAATTGATGTTCTTGTACACTATATCTAAAAATATTTAAAAAAAATTATGCATTCATACAAAAACGATACATTAATCTCTCATGCGAATCAATAAATTCATTAAATTCCGTTATATCAATAAATAAAAAATCTCAGATGCTAACATAACTCATTCACCCGGATAGTTGAACCTCTGGTATGGTTCCGAAAAGAATTCCATTTCGATATACGATCGATATAGACTTAGTTAAATGAGATTCATACTGTATAGTTAGGATAATGTAAAAAAAGTTATATGAACATACATTTTTATCTTGGCTCACCTGTGTAAATATTGTTAAATAAGTTAGTTCGTGATGCGATCTGATCGCTGTTTCCGAGGTGCAAAATAGAAATTCAGGAAATTCGTTTTTGAGTTTTCGACGATACCTTAGTTTGTTATGTCGTAATTTATATTTTTATTCAAAACTAACATAAAAACTCCCTGAAAGTTTTTAACAAAGGGTCACAAGCTTGTTAGAACGTTAAAGACAGGTCTAAAGAACTTAAATCCAATGACCTAAGCAGTAAAAAAATATCAACCTTTTATTATTTATTCTCTTGTTTCAAATTTCAGAATTGGCTGTATTTTTTAATTCCTTTGCGTCTCCTATCGGATGAATATTATTATTACCAATCATATGCTTCAAGGGACAATTCGATTTTATAACCTATAATCAGACAAATATACTTTCGTTTTTTTATTTTACTTTATTTTTGGCAATCAATCTTTCAGATTATTACTGCCAATGTCGAGTAGTCAATATTATTACAAGCGTCGTGTGAGTCAATATTCTAACAAGATGGTGGATCCCTTGTTAGAACCTTCCTGGGAGTTTTTTTGGCATCTCAGAATTGTATGCTCCATGGTATTATTTTCCACTTACTTCACTTATGCACAATAAACTAACTATAGTACATAAAACACCACCAAATTTACAAAATATAGAGTCTGATAACACAAGATTATGAATAAAATATAAAATCCACTACATGACATACTAAGATCCCGCCAAAAACTCCTACTATCGTTTTACATATACGGTTTGGGAAAAAAATACTATCAAGTCGAGGGGTTTGTGTGGCTGCTTTTGTGTAGCATAATTATTATACGAGATATACCTAAAGGTCTTATGATTGACTATCTGTAAACAATACGAAATAAACTAGTTACCTAGTCTTAACTTTTTCATATATCGTGCTCTTTTACTCACAATGGTGATATTTTTTTCGTATAGTATACTTATTATAACTGTAGTTATTCAATGAATCCTCCTACAGAGAAGATAGTTACGAGTCTAATAAAATAACATATGTGTACAACTCTCGCTGTGTAAATAATAAAAATGATACAATATAATTTCGCAAATGACATAATTATACCTGATAGCTATCAAAGCCACAGTAATCCATAATAATGTCTACAATTTGCGTTCCTGATGTAATTTTTGTTTTGCATCTCGTTAACAAAATAAACGAATCGCACTCTAGTGCTTTTTGTAAGGTTATTTATTTAATGAATGGTTTTTTTTACAGTTTGAATGTTGTTGAATCAGAATTATCGTGTCTTTAAGACTTGTAAAGGGTTGAACGTAAATTATTCGACGTGCAACTCTCATGTATTTTTTTAAATAGACATTAGATTTATTAGTTTGTAGTTTAGTTCAATTACATAATAATAGACAACTATAAATTGGTTCATAAAACCTTTGTATAAAAAAAAATAAAGTTATTATTCCTAATATTTTTAAATTACTTTTCACTGCATTGTATTCGTTTTTTTTTTTAAATCAAAACCGTCTGCAATATTATAATCAAATAGCACATTTTGCAAGCTTGAATTATTTGTTAAAAAGATACGTTTTATAGTTACTACTAATTATGCAAGTAGCATATAACGTTTACATAGTTTAATAGCAAAAAATTCTTTTGTCCTTATAATGTTATAGCATTATTTACTTAGTTATTGCTTACTTAGCCCCGATGACCACAATTTGCTGTCCAAATATTTCTCACCGTTAGTTGACAATTTAATTGCAAAGCTTGAAACTTTAATACCAATTGGCAATAATCGGCTGTCGCAAATAGATGTCTAACTGACAGCAAGTTTTTTAAACGGTAATTTGAGTATTTTTCGTAATGAGAATAACGTATCGCAAAAAAAAAATTGAACATTGTAATAAATGAATAACATACCAATTTACAGGGAGACTGAACTGTAATCGCTTCTTCCAATTTGGTTGTAATACTTGTTCTAGAACTCTTTGGCGTCAAATTGACATCCATTTGCGAGAGCAGTTCGACGTCAATTTGCGGCACATTTGCTGTCAGTTTGCTGGCAAATGGTGATCGGGGTGTAAGTTCGTCAGTTTCGAACATTGTAATAGAGTGACACGAGCTTTACTGTGAAGTTATTCGTTAAACAACGTCTGTTAATATTAAGATGTTTCGATTGTGTATATAAAAAGGCGAATGTTTGTTTTTTCGAGGCCTTATAAATGTTACTTATTAAATTCGGTACTTACGTATTTAAACGCCACCGCAATGTTAAGTCCCGCAAGTTTAACCTTACCATACCGAGACGGACGGTATCAATCACGTTGCAATGAACGACTTATGTGTTAACGCCACCGCAACTGTATTGGATCAAAGTACAGTCCTCGTACTTACGGCATGTTAGGTTCTCGAAATACGCGACATAAATCGAAACGATGTAAGTCGATACATATTTTTTCATATGTTTACATGTAAAACTCGAGGGTTAAGATCCACTCTCTTATTTGTAACTAATTACTATTATATAAATATTAACTAACTGAACAAAATCAGTTGCATCTGCGGGGTAATCCCTGCGACAAGTGAATTCTTCGATGCCGGAAATATCCGAAGTAAACGGAAACGACCTAAGTCCAGGACTGCCTGTATAGATAATCTACGCCTAATTTGTTCGGGGTCCATATGATTGATATCTTGCCGTGTATATTAATAGGTAGACTATTTATTTTTCTCAATTTTACCGTCTCGGTTCGGTTAGATTAGAATTGCGAAACAAAGACAGTGCGAGCCGGCCACGGCAGTGCATTGCTATGGCGTTAATATGTCACTACCTTAAATCCATTAAGACACTCTATTTCCGTTGTATTGAAGAGTACAGTATTTATTGTAAAACTAATACACTCAGTAATTCGTTTCGGTACTTGTGTATTAAATGCACGGCGCTCGATGACTGCTGCCGCGGTTAGCCTCGCGAAAAAAATAACGCGAGCCGGCCGCGGCAGAGATCAACGAGCGCTGTGCATTTAATGCTCAAGTACCATCGTTTCGTTTATTGTACTACGATGAAAATTATTTTACATTTGACAAGCAACTGGAAATTAATACTACTATTGTTATTTAATTTTTAATTGACTTAAAAAAAGGTTGGGTACAAAAACTCACTTGGATTCTTATTTAAATAATATTTATTTATAAATCGGTTTAAGAAATTCTTGTTATTCTAAAGAGAACATTTTTATGAACATTCGAACCTAGATTTTGAAGATACACTAGGTAAACAATCAAAGTCAAATAAAAAGTTTAAAATAAGGTTTATCAAAGACTAGGTAGGTACCTAAATATGGCCAAGAACGTCTAATGCATTTTTTTCGAGATTTGTTTATAAGTCGGTTTTAATTTTTGTAAAAAATTGATTTAAAAATACGAGTCGGTTTCATTGACATTATTATATACAATTGTTTTATAGGTAATTACAAAATAGTTCATTATTTCAAATGAGTTCAAAACTTTATAAACTTAACTCTGATTAAATAATTATTTAAAAACATGTATTTTCTTTGATTCTACAGTGAACTTCGTCATACAGCAAATATTGCATGGATAGTGCAGTAGTTTTATCGGTTGATAACTGACAACCAGACCGAGTATGATTTTAAATATCATACGGAACAATTCTGCCGCGCAATTTATAAACGCAGGAAAAACCATGTTAACGGTTTTGAGAAAAATGCGATAGAATTTTATGTCAATTACAGGTAACATCAAATAAAATTTCAAATTTGACCGCAGTTTTCTAGAAACCGTTAACATGTTCTTTAAAGCGTTTATAAATTGCGCGGCAAAATTGTTTGTGTGATTCATTATATATTGTTCCGAGTGTTACTTTGTTTTTTTCAATTCGATATTTGTAAAGACCCCTTCAGCACGAAGCTTGAACTTTTTATAAACAAAGGAAAAAGTAAAACAAAACAAAATTGAGTCGTCATGGGACGCCTGGCATACGTGAAACATCGAATTTGTTTTATATACGTTATATGCATAAAATAACAGACCCCGACAAGAATTAGCTATGGCGTAATGAAAAGATAAATCATTGCAAATTATAAAATAATAACTGTTCATTTGTGTTATTACATAAATATTCATTTTTATTAAATACAAAAATTCAACTAGGCGCAGGCACGGTGTTTTTGGCGGCATTTATCAAAAGGGCGCTAGGTCGTCGGCGCGTGCCGTATAACGCCGCGCTAGTAGAACGAATGGCCGACAAAACAATTTGAATGTTATGTTTATACAGATAGGGTTGCAAATGTTTTTGAGTATTTCGTTAAAGTTCGTCTTTTCGTCGCCACACCAACACTCAGGTTTACCCTCTGCCTATAGGTGTGTCACATTAAAAAAGATGAGTGCGTGTAACCGTCACACGCGATTGAAGTGAAACTTTTTAAATATATTTTATTTTGTCAATATAATTCTTGTTCAACATAATTCCAATGTATTTGAAATACTGGTGAAAAAAAAATATGATTAAATAAGATAAAATAAATAAATTTAAAATGCTGAGCAATCAAGAAACCCTACTATTTTTTTACCATATAGTTGCTGCAATTTCAAATATTTCATTAGTTCATTTGAACTAATCAGCATCTCGAATGACATGAATTAATACAATAGATTTAAGCAGGGATCGGAGATATAGAAAAAAATTTTTTTACAATTTTTTTTTTCAGTCTTGGCAAAGATTTAATTCAGCATGTATTAAAAATATTAGAAATCAACATTATTAAGCCGTATAAAAATGTTAAAATCGTGATTAAAACTGTATTAATCGATTTATGTCGTCCACAATCGATTATAGTGCGTATGTATTATTTGCGATTGTTTGTTCTGATGAATAAAACTAAATAGTGAGACACGAATAACAAATTTATCAAGGTATTAAATAGAGACTTCTTATAAACTTAAGTATTTTTATTTTTTTAACCACATTATACTTTTTGGAAAATATACAGGTGAATCTTACAATTTTTTTAAGATACAAAGAATAGCTAAAAAAAACTCGGATTCGATTTTCTTGAATAAATGCATCATTGGATTTTGACAACTAATGTTCCTAGTTGAGATTCATACCTGATACTGTAAAAATAGCACGTTTAAATAGTAAAGTCGTATATTTACTGCTTTTTCATTCGAATTGTTATTTATATATAGTAGGACCTTGATAAGAAAAAAACTTCAAATAATAATCTGCTTCCTTCCCTTCAGAGCCTAAAACTTCTATTACTTAAAATATGGACGGTTTATAATTAAAACTAATAATTTCGACTCTGCAACATAAACTGTCTGCCAATGAGTCATTTCAAATGAATGTACAAAAGAAGAAGTTACTCGAAATTTATTGGTTGTAGGTGTTTACAAATGAAATTGTTAACACAAATAATAACTATACAATCACCTATTATTTCTTTGATATCACTAAAACCTGTATTTATAGCTTACTTAGATAAGTTGTTGAGCACTGTACATAAAAATGTGCTGTGCTCAAAACGAAAATTGACAACACTAAAATCCGCTGATAAATTAAAAGCGGTGAAAGGGAGTTTAAAAAGGTAAGATGTTGCGGCTCAGTTTGGAGTACACGAAAGTACATTATTTTTACTAATATTATAAAGAGGTAAATTTTGTGATGTTGTGGGGGGTAATCTCAGGAACTACTGGTCCGATTTGAATAATTCTTTCAATGTTATATAGCTCATTCATCGAGAATGGTTATAGGCTATATATCATCACGCTAAGATCAATAGGAGCGGAGCACAGATGAAAAATGTTTCAAAATCGGGATGTTTTTTCCTTTTGAGAACTGCTACGTGTTAGTGTATCTATTCCACGCGAACGAAATCGCGGGCAGAGGCTAGTCTATACTAATATTATAAAGAGGTAAAGTTTATGAAGTTATAGGGGGTAATCTCAAGAACAACTGGTCCGATTTGAAAAATTCTTTCAATGTTATATAGCTCATTTATCGAGAGAATGGTCAGAGGCTATATATCATCACGCTGAGGATACCAATAGGAGCGGAGCACCAATGAAAAATGTTTAACAATCGGAAGTTTTTTCCTCTTGATAGCTTCCGCTACGTGTTAATTAGCCCGAAGTAACTATTCCACGCGAACGAAGTCGCTACCAGAGACTAGTCACTTATAATTAAGAAATAAAAAAGAAGCAGTACTCTCTAAGAAACTATAACTTAAAATATTTTGTGTTTACCTTGGATTTTAATTTATCGATACGCATTTTGTGTTAAAGTACCGATTTCGAGCATTTGTAGTCAGTTTCCCTACTGTCTCTTACTGTACTGTGGCTATTCACTGTATAAAATGGGCAGTTGAAAAATTATTAGGAACATTTCCTTCTTCTGTTTATCAGACGATTATCTTCATTCTTGACTAATTATATACCAAAACTTTTACCATAAATCATTTTATCTACTGGTGAAAGCCGCATGAAAATCTGTTCAGTAGCTTTTGAGACGAACAGACAAAAATGTTTAGTAGGTATTGATGAGCTTTAGTGTCGCTACATATAAAACAAAGTCCTCGGTCATATCTGCATGTTCGCCTCAAAAACTACTAAACGGATTTTATTGCGGTTTTCACCAGTAGATCAAGTGATTCAAGATGAAGGTTTCGGTATATAATTTGTCAAGGTTTTTTATTATGATGGCAGGATAACATCCGTCGGGCCCACAAGTTATAAATCTTTTTTATTATTTTTTTTTATAATATCAAAGGAGGCAAACGAACTGGTGGGTCACGTGATGTTAAGTGATCATCACCGTCCATAGACACTAGCGACATCGGGGACGTCGCAAGTGCGTTGCCAACCTGTATATGGGAGAAGGGGGAGGGGAAGGGAAGGGAAAGCAGGAAAGAGAAAGGGACGTGGGCCTCCGGCTCTCTCACCGACCGAACGAAACACAACAATGCAAGCACTGTTATTTCATGTCGGTTATCTGTGAGAGGGGTGGTACTACCCCGGAGGAGCCGACCCATTCATGCTGAAACCAAAAATAGCTTCAGCGGGGCTCTACCACCTACCTAATAACATCCGCAGTGCCCACAAGTTGTAAATCAATTAGAAGGTTTTTCTCTCTTTAAAATAAAACAACACAAACTGTAATAAATAAATTTACTAACATAATTAATTACATTTTATAATCTAGGAGTATCTAATTAAAATCCGGGATCCCAGGCGGTGCGGTCGCTGACGTCGACCATCTTGTAACATACTACAGTGTCCCCCGGCTTCACCTGGAATGTTGGATCCTCGAACCGTAACCCACATTCCATATCACGTTTTATTGTGTTCACTTCATCTTTTAAATGCTTCATCGAGGCCAATTTACCTAAAACAGGGGTGTAAGGGGTGTCGAATAACATCACAAGACTTGAGACATCCAAGCCAACCTCACCTGCACGTGGTGCACCCTGCTGAATAACGAACGAGGCAATAGCGATAGCGGGGTGGTAGGGTTTTACAGCTCAACTGGGTCGCAACCACCATGTATATAACGAAAAAGCCCGTCATAGTGACTCGCTTCTGCGCGTCGCGTTTCGGGATCAGCCTGTGCATATCCAGCTTATTACAGGCCGGCATGATAGTGGCGACCGGCGATGGACAGTGTGTCAATCGGTGGTCGCTATTATTTTTGGATTGCACTGTGCTTACCATCAGGCATAGTGCAGTCATTATGCCGTGCTCCAATAAAAAAAAAAAAACTCCATTATCTTTAATGATATATTTATGTAATTACCTTTCAAAATGAACTAAATCGAATTTTAATTGTTCATATAACATGTCATTTTTTTAACATTTCCAGTATTTTTTAAACTGAGAACAAAGTTCAAATTTGCCGTTCATAAGGTTTATTTTTTATTATGATCTTCATATATTTAAATATTTTAAATGTACAAAATGTGTTTTTACATGGCAACATTTGTTTTTTTTTATGATGATTTAAATCTTTAATTCTAAAAAAATTATTTCTACATGGCAACATTTGTTTTTTATTTTGTCTTAAATACTTTACTTCTACAAAATATGTTTTTACATGACAAAATTTGTTTTTTATTTTGTATTAAATATTTTACTTGTACCAAATTATTTTTTTACATGACATAATATGTTTTTTTTTTATTATTATTATGATTTAAATATTTTACATGTACAATATATTTTGTTTGTATCGTGATCTTCATACATTACATGTTCAAATTTGAGGATCTTGAAATATAACGGTACATTTAGTTCTTTAAGTGAAAGATCCTACAGCCGCATTGAGCGATATTTTTGGGACGTTATATACTTGCGACTTCGCATCAGCGACATGCTAGTAAGCGTGACAGACCGTATTGCGTTTGCGTCACATTAGCGACGCGTACGTAGTACATGTACATCTAATATTGATATTTTGTATTGAGATTGTGTAGTCTGTCATATGTTTAATGAATTAATAAACCATATAAAAATGTATATGTATATTATAGACATTCAGATAATATTTGCCAATAGAGATTAAAAGCAAACTGTAGTTAACGATATTATTCATTGTTTTGAATTTACCCTTCTGTCGGTAGTCACTGTGACTTTTTTTTAATATCATATAGGAGGCAAATGGACATGCGGGTCACTCGTTGTTAAGCGATCACCGCCGTCCATAGACACTAACAACCCCAGAGGAGTCGTACGTGCGTTGTCAGCCTGTGTTTGGGGGAATGGAGAGAAAGAGGGAGGAGAAGGAAGAGGAGAGGGGAGGGGAGGGGAGATGGATCCCCGGCGCTCTCACTGACCGAACGAAACGCAACAATGTAAGCATTGTTACGTCACGACGGTTTTCTGTGTGACGGCAGTGCTACCCCGGTCGGGCCGACCCATTCAGGCTGAAACCAATAATAGCTCCAGCGTGGTTCTACCAATACTAAACGGTTAGTGGAAATGAATGAAGGTACCTTCATAAACCACGTCCTGGCCTCTGATGACTCTGTAGAGCGCGTTCCGGGACAACAAGCCCTTCATACAGCGACAGCCCGCTACGGGCACCTTCTTCTTCCCTTCCGACACTAAGAACTCCTGGAGGACGTTGGCTTCCCCTGGAACCAACGCAACTGATCGTCTATATCCACATATTACTTCAACAATAAAGCAAACCCAGATCGCTGTAACGGACTTTTCATAGTGTGTATGGTGGTCAAATATAAGTGACTGCTTCAGATATATCCTTATATGCAGTCAGAATGCACTAATATATAATCTTTTCAGATTAATTATACATATATATGTCATTTATGTAGTAGATAGAGACATACACCTCGTTCTAACAATACAGTAGGTGGTAGAGCCCCGCTGAAGTTATTTTCGGTTTGAGCATGAATGGGTCGGCTCCTCCGGGGTAGTACCACCCCTCTCACAGGTAACCGACGTGAAATAACAGTGCTTGCATTGTTGTGTTTCGTTCGGTCAGTGAGAGAACCGGAGGCCCACGTCCCTTCCTCTTTCCTTCTTTCCTTTCCCTTCCCCCGTATACAGGCTGGCAACGCACTTGCGACGTCCCAGATGTCGCTCGTGTCTATGGACGGTGGTGTTTACTTAACATCACGTGACCCACTAGTTTGTTTGCCTCCTTTGATATAAAAAAAAAAAAAAACAGTATATACAATATGATGCACACAACATGGTGCATACAACATGGTGCGTACAACATGGTGTGTACATGGTCATGGTGCATACAACATGTTGTATACACCTCAGAGCCCAGCGTATCATACGATATATTATATAAACTCTATTTATACAATGTGATTCATACAGTGTGGTTTATATGTATTTTAAATAAAATGGTTCACACAACATATAATGAAATACTACAAGTATAATATTTTTGGAAACTTTTATAGTAAAAGAATATATAAATAGTTATTTACATATATACTACTTTAACTAGCCTTCAATACATCATATATGACTATCCCATTCTCATATGACAAAGTTAGGACAAAAATAAAGTAAAAATACTGTTTTATTTTTCATTTACCCAATTGGTAGGGCTGTTTTAATCGACTTACCAATGTTTTCCTCTTCCATTCTGGTTGGTATTCTGGCTGTGATTTCTTCTTTGACGTCATCCACAAGTCGGTAGATGACGTTGTGCCTCTTGATGACGATGCCTTTATTCTTTGCTTCTACAGCGATCGCCGGTGGACACTCCACGTTGAACGCGTATATAACTGCCTTGAAAGCTTCTGCTATCTACTCGAGAAAAAAAAAATCGGTTATTTAAAACTAGAGACGAGAGAATGTATCGATTCCGAATATATAAAAGTATCGATAAACGATACGTCAATCACATGAAAATATCGATAAGAGATATACCAACAGTTTCAACTAGATAGTCTCTATTAGAATAGTATAAACCAAACAATTTAAGTATGTCATTACTGTCAAATGTTTGTAGGAACTCTATTTGCATGTTTACGTGCTAGTAACCTTTTTACTGTGACTCTCTCACTTCGTATTATAAAATTTATATTACGAAATGTCAAATGGACGGTCTTCTGTTTTTGCATTGTCATGAGCTAGGAATCTGTCATTGCTAATATATTATTGTAAGTGTATAATTATTAAATGTTTTCCTAAACTGGTGACCCCGACGTGATGAACTTTTCAAAGATTTGTTGATGAAATTACTAGGGGTTTAGATTTCT
>JACEII010000006.1:9464903-9476014 GCA_014332785.1 Antheraea mylitta
TCAATATCATCTGTCAATAAAGCAAAACCACTGAAGCTACTTGCTTATAACCTGCTAAAGACAGTTACTGTACGTTATTTGGATTTGGCTGTGACACTATTCAAATCTATAACAAAACAGGAAGGTTCCAGATTGTGCATAAAGTGTCACCATTGCCAGAAGATACTCAGTACTTATTTATGGCTATATAATTTTTAGCAATCGAAGGGTATTGCGTAAATTTATGAAATAACATTTCTACACTGACAAGATCATTGGAGTATCTGGAAATACTGCAAGAAACTCATCACAACTTCGATTTCTTGCCCTGGATAAGATGATTAAACTCCGTCAGAGCCTTAGCAGTTGGCGGTTGAACCCTCAAGCAGGCCCAAGGTCTCTTAGGGTATCTCAACTTTGTGACCTTCATCACCCACCGGGGAAGGTTGCTTTGCCATTTCCATTAATGTCACAACAATCTCCTTCGCCATGGCGCACTGGAGTGGTGACAGAGAGATACTATTCAGAAAACTCCCATCCATCACCTAGAATGTCACAGCTCATGTCATCACCAATGTATCAGACATGAAATGGAAAGCTCTTGTAAGCAGCAAGAAAGTGGTAGGTAGGTATGTGGAGTTAGTATCAAAGGGAATTACACTGTAATTTGTAAAAGAAGCATGCAGTGACTGCTGTTATTGTGTCAGAAGGTCCTGCTCTCTACTCCTGAATAAGCAGCAAAGTAAGTACGAGGTCTCAACCTCTACTAATCCTGACATATTGGCTCTTGGATTTGACGGACAGCCTAAAAGTGGTACTTCTCCCTCAATACTTTTAGGGAGTGTCCAATACCAATATTGTTCAAGTCTCACGCAATTGAGCCAGCTCGAAATAGTACCTACTAAACAAGGCTTTTCTATCAGAAGCAACACTCGCTTTGAAACTAGTCTCATTTATGAGGCAAAGGAAGTACGAGGTTTCAGCCTCTACTAATCCTGACATATTGGCTCTTGAATTTTACAAACAGCTTAAATATGGTACTTCTCCCTCAATACTTTTAGGGAGTGTTCAATACTGATGTTGGTCAAGTGTCACGCAATTGGACCAACTTAAAATAGTACTTGCTAAACATGACTTTTGTATCAGAAGTAACGCTCAATTTAATACTGTAGTCAAGCTCAATTTAATACTGTAGTCACGTATATAAGGAGCAAAGAAAGTACGAGGTCTCACCCTCTACTAATCCTGACATGTAAGCTCTGGATTTGGACTGACAGTCTAAATGTGGTACTTCTCCATCATTACTCTTATGGAGTGTTCAACACTGACGCCGATCTAGACTCACATGATGGTGTCGACTCAGAAGGGTATCTACTAAACAAGAGTATTGTATCAGAAACAACACTGTTTCTGTGCTGTAGTCTCAGATTTAAGGAGTAAAGGAAGTACGACATTTCAGCCTCTACTAATCTTGATAAAGAGGCTCTTGGAATTGGGGTACAGTCTAAATGTGTTATTTCTCCCTCAACACCTTCGGGGAGTAAGTATACAAAATCTATGCTGATCAGTTCTTACACAAACATTTCAGCTCGGAAGGGCACTTATTTAACTAGGCAATTGTGCCAGAAGTTCCTGCATGGTAATCTTATAGATAAAGATTAAAGGAGGCATGAGGTCTCAACCTTTCTTAATTCTGACAAATTGGTTCTCAGAATTGGTGTATAATCTAGATGTGGCAATTTTCCCTTCTGATAATGTATAACACCAATAGCACGTAATGGCTTCCCCTTTGTGGGACATCTATTGAATAAGGGACATGTAATATATTCAACCTATGCAAACCACTACAGACAGATTTGTTTGCTTCTCAAAGTGTTCCCAAAATTTATGAGCTGTATTACACTCAATTTAAAATACTGTTTTCATGAGGGTCTAACATTAGTATGCCAATAGTACTACAATCAAGAGTGAATCTTCCCGTTACCACACACAAGTCCTGAACACCTGATATAATGACATGCAATTTTATAATAATAGTACCCAGATGGAAGAAACATTTCTGGCGTCAGAATCTCAAGAACTGTGTACTAGTACAATCTGTTAAGAAATTTGAAAATAACTTTAGATGGGCCAACCTTACATCAGCACCCTACCTGACTAATTTAGGATGTGACACCTCAATAGAAGTCTCTTTCAGAAAAAAAAAAAAAAAAAAAACTTCCTTGTTGGAGGATATCTGATAAGAGGTTGTAATTTAATGTTGTTTGCATCTACTTTTTCTAATTGGAAGCAGATTCGATTAATATTTAATAGACTAGTTGAATACTTATGAGGAGAAAACTAGTCCATTGTTTTGCTTTATAACTTTTATGAATGTATCTAAACGTTTTACTAGTGCTCTGACTAGTTTATTTAATTTGCATAAAAACCATATAAACCAGCTACTTTCAACAGTTATTAGTGATGTATTCAATGATAAAGTATTCTCGAAAGATAGTAATGAGACTTTACCAGGTAGCTCTAGATCTGCATTTTTCTCAAAGTGGTAGTGTCCTTGGTATTGATAGTACTCAAGGAGTAAATTGTATTGACAGTTGTTCGTCTAATAATATTTGCTCTAAAGTAAATTATTGGCATGAGTACTAAGGAAATTTTATCATAAAAAAAAAAAAAAAAAAAAAAATTAATCAATTATCTTTTCTCAGTATGTTTTCAGTTGAAACATGTGCCGACCCTACTTAGGTGGGATAAGGGTAATGATGATGATGATGATGATGATGAGTATGTTTTCAGTTACAAATTATTTAAGTCTGAGATACATCAGCTGACACTGATCAGTTTTGATATTGCATTACCAAATCTAGTCTTACCTTATTGAAATTTAAATAAAAATCTAACTTGATAAATATATATTTAGTTAAAATAATAATCACATTGTTGCGTTTTTTCTACAAGCCACCAGGAGATAACAAACAGGTCTCTCATAATGGACTTCAGACGTCGAACGGAACACATAATATAAAAATTTTACCTGAAAATAAAATTTGTATTATGTTTCCTAGACGTCTGAAGTCCAGATGATGTCTTCCTGGTGCTACTTACCATGATATACATCATGATGTTTTATGAGAGGAACAATGAGAACTTAAGATGGCGGCTTGTCTTTGGGTGTCTTAGTTAGTTCACAGAGCTGGCACAAGGTGGCGGTAGTGAGGTGCGTCACGTGACGGGAAATGTCTAACGACCGGAAGTAAGGAAGTAAAGCGATGTACTCTCTCATAATGGACTTCAGACGTCTAGGAAACATAATACAAATTTTATTTTCAGGTAAAATTTTTATATTATTTATATATTTGAGGCACGGAGATCTTTGACGACTTTAGATTAGTGTGTCGCCACAGTTCTTTGCACAAAAATTTAAACGCTTTCTTTGTAAACCGATATCTTTTCATAAATTCTATCTCCGTGAGATCTTTTAATGGATCACTGCTAGCGCGAGCTTTTGCACGAGCAGCGGCTATATTATTCCGAATATCTTGTGATGTTGCTGTTTCCAACATTTGCATCGCGAAAAAATAACGTGCTGCCATAATATTTACTTTATAAAAACACTTCTATATCACAAAGCTATACGTCTCACGACAAAATTCAAAGTGAAAAATGTACTAATGTCATTATGAATATATTTACTTTTGAAACGTCAAAATGGCATATAATTGTAACTAGCACTCGCAAATAAGCATTTACGCGTCTCTACGTGTTAGCGTTTCGAACCTCGATATCAACAAAGTAAACATACAAAACTCGCACTCATAAACTACGTCTTACATGCGGGCAACTAGATGGCGCTTTTAAAATCCCATACAAACCGTAGTGAACGTCAACGCGTCCGAGTAGGTACAAAAACTCACACTAAGCACACTGAAGTTATTGATTTTCAATAATGTACCGATACTGACCATTAATGGGGGAGTTTTTGGCGGGATCTTAGTCTGTCATGTAGTGGATTTTATATTTTATTCATAATCTTGTGTTATTCGAGTCTATATTTTGTAAATTTGGTGGTATTTTACGTAATATAGTTAGTTTATTGTGCATAAATAAAGTGAATGGTAAATAATACCACGGAGCATGAAATTCTGAGATGCCACAAAAACTCCCTGGAAGGTTCTAACGAGGGATTTACCATCATGTTAGAATATTGATTTACACGACGCTTAATATTGAAATCATCATATGACGCTTGTAATCTATATATTAATACGCGAAGCAAAACAATTGTACCCCTTTTTAACCTATTTTCCCTTAACGGGTGAACTTGAAATTTGGTATAGTTAAAGTTTATATGGCGGAGAAGTGCAGAAAGCTGTTTATTTTATATAAATTGCATTAGAAGTACTTTAAATTAATTAATATATGCACTACTCACACTACTGCTTGAATTTTACACAACATATACACACATGTAAATAAAAAGGACATTTTGACATTCGCCAATAATTACGAACTTCAAAAAAGGTTGTGAACTGTGAAGGAGGTTGGTATGTTCGACTGTATGTATTTTTTAACTCTTACGTTCCAATTATCATTTTTCATCCCACATTCAACAATGATATTATAAAATATAACCATTAGTGTAACGTTTACTATTTTTTATGGTGAACTCACTTCAAATGATGATTTAATAAAAAAATAATACTTTGTATAATCAAAATAAGAATTTTGTTCATAAAAGTAATCCATGACTTAGACCTCCGCGGTTACAATGTTGCAATTCAACCTCATGTAGCAACAAAAAATAATTGATTTTCAAAAGCTAATGGTAGTATTAAAAACATCTTTGTTTTGGATTCACCATTTGATTGTATTGTGGATCCATTACTTTTCCAAACGATGATACTGGGCATATCACTATTTCTCATAATGAACAGACTACATTTAATTCAATATCACCCAGAAATACCATCCACCCATGGTGTCGTGTAAAATTAATTGAAAATTGTGTCATGGGTTGCGATAAATTTCTTTGTTTTCGTAAAGTTATGTCTGCTTAAAATTTGAGAGCTTTACCACGTGATTTTTGTTTTAAATTTATAATTAATTTCAATTTTCATTCACACACAGATTTTTTTTTAATGTTTATATAGTTGAAGATCATGACAAATAACTGAGTAGCCGTGATGAAAACCTTTGATTATAGAAGTACACCCTTTCACAAAAGAACCCTGATAAAGTTCAAACTTTAAAAAATCAAATAACTATGGACGAATGTCGACCACTGGGCGCCCACTAGTATTATTGAATACGCCACAATGGCTGTAATAGTTTGAAAGATTGATTGCCAAAAATAAAGTAAAAAAAAAGAAGAACAATGGCCACCGATGCCTGTTTGCATCTAGATAACATCGACTGTATCGCGACAATCTAGAAAAGAATCATTGCAATTATTAAGTACCACTTAGATTAATACTAATTAAGATCTTGTTAGAATATTGAAATGGTTACACGACGCTTGTAATATTACTGTACTATAACGTCAATTGAAAGAAAACATTGACACTGGCAAATGTTTGTGCGGAGTCAAAACAAGAGAAAGAAGACCTTTGACGATGACGTTGAGTGCTGGATGTGTGTCCTCATGTATCATCTTCTGTCTCGGTCCCTCCGGGCGCAGTTTGTATCGCCCCATCGCCCTCTTCCTCGCGAGCATCGCGCTGTACCGGCTCCGGTGCTCTTGCACCTTGCTCTCTATGGCCTCACTATCGGACTCCTGCTTCTCCCTCATCCTCAGGCTATTTCGCCACTTCATCACCTCATTGGCACGTTTCTTATTTAAACAAAACCTCCAGTTTACCCACTATCACAACACTAGAGACGCTCTCGGCTCTGTTCACGTGTTACTCTTATTATTACCAAAAAATATATATATGTATATAAATCTCTGTAAGTGGTGTGGGGGTGTAAAGGGTGTCGAATAACATCATAAGACTTGAGACACCCAAGCCAACCTCACTTGCACGTGGTGCACCCTGCTGAATAACGAACGAGGCAATGGCGATAGCGGGGTGGTAGGGTTTTACAGCTCAACTGGGTCGCAACCACCATGTATATGGCGAAAAAGCCCGTAATAGTGATTCGCTTCTATGGGTCGCGTTTCGGGATCAGCCTGTGCATATCCAGCTTATTATAGGCCGGCATGATAGTGGCGACCGGCGATGAACAGTGTGTCAATCGGTGGTCGCTATTGTTTTTGGATTGTACTGTGCTTACCATCAGGCATAGTGCAGTCACATTGCCGTGCTACAATAAAAAAAAATACAATTTACACCACCTTTACCACACACGCACTTGTACCAAAATTTTTACTAGAGCAATTTTATTCACTCTCTAATAACAAAAACTATTATAATTTTATATACTTCGTAATTGGCATATTGAATACATTATATATTTTTTCTTTATTTAATACTTATTGCCAGCTGTGAAGAACCTATATAGAATAAATAAAATAAAGAAACCTTCTTATGGATCTTGGAAAATGCTTTTAAAGTACTGTCATAAAAATAACCCAGCAATCTTTTATAACAAGAGTTTTTTTTTCTATCACACCATACCGCAACGATTCAGTCTAATGTCAAAAAGATTTCAAATATCGTCAGAATAATTAAACACTACTCTTTAATATGAAGGAAGTCTATAAAAATCGAAGTGTATAAGAAATAAGGATAATTCACACCGATCCGAAGCGACATAATAATAACTAACGAATTGTAGCTCTCGGATTCTTTAAATAAAGCTTGTTCGCACTAGCGAAACTTCCGATCACGTCGCCGTTTTTAGGCGGTCAACTTCGCTCCTACACACCCACCGCGACCCCTACAACAGTATCTTAAACCTAGGCTCAATACCCAAGAATGAAACTCTCAAGCATGCTGTTAGCGCGATTTTGGACATGTTTGACGTTTTTTTTTCAATGTAGCGACTTAATAAAAATTAGCGACTTCTAGCGACTAATTGAATATAGAAAATATTCAAATATTTTGGTACTCATTTAATTCTAATTACTGGTAACAACATGAATTGCTGATGTTGTTTTTGCAATTTTCCTACCAGAATGACGTTCGATCTCGGGGTCGACCACAATGAAAACAGCAAGAAGAGTTATAACTAAAACTTATTATAACTAATCCAACTGAAGTCTTTTGTTCGTTTTATCACAATGAAGTATTCGCAATATAGTATTTTCGCCATATTTTTTACCATGGTATATTATGAAACATTTAGCGACTTCTGACGGATTTTTTAATCATGTATTTTTCAAAATCTAGCGACTTTTTAATTAATTTTTATTTCTTAAACGGCAACACTGCAGTACACTGTATAGATGCACATGTGTCTCACTAAAGTATGTATTATTACTTTAGCTCGCATGGTTTGTTTAGTTCGACTCGCGTGCTTGTATTCAAGGGTTTTATCGCTCCCCCTTGAGTTTTGTGTATATGTGGGTAGTTACCTCGGAAGCAACCTCGAGGACCTGATCTCCCGCTGAGGGTAGTTCCCTCCAGCCGAGAACGCACACGGGAGTGGAGGGAGGCGCCTCTTGCAGTGTGCGACCCTCCGCCGAGTTCAACACTCGCACCTAATAATATATAAAAAGCTACTACAATTATCTAAATAAAAAAAAACATAAAGCGACTTTATTTCAGGTAACTAATCTATGTCGTATTATTTAAAAATTAATATTTATTTTCATTAACAGAAAATCCTCAATAAGGCGTTTTGGTATACCTCGTACAATAATTACAAACCCCTTAACTTGACAGTCTTTTTTTTTCCAAACTACAAATTTAATAGAATAGAAAAACGATGTTTTTTTTAGCGTGTTTTCTTAGATTATCTAAATATATGCCATGATGTTTGTCCACGATAAACTTCGTAACTATTCAACTGATCTTGATGAAACATTGGCATTTACGTACAATTTGGTCCAATATGAGTATTGAGGTCAAGGTCCCCTTCCGGCTTTGAGAAAGGCAATAAAACTTCTTCAATACTTCAGTGGACTGTATTTATAGGAATACTTTTACATTCTTGTAATCGTGTCTTGAGAGCCGGTGTTTTACATACATTTTTTGTTATATATGTACACGATTACATACTTACACCTAGTACATTATTTGTGTCCTAAGGACGCCAGCATTTACCATACACATTTACAGTTTACATGAATCGACGATACATTTTACGTGGTGGTTCAGTACAATTTCCTTCAAATAATAATAATAATCGGCATAAGACATTATGATAAACGACGTAAGACTCTTTAATATTCCAAACATATGTATGTATATAAAATATTTTTATGTATCTTATTCGATAAATATTACGAGGCTCAGCTGTCCGTAACAATGAGAGATATTATAATTTAGTACCTGGGCGACCGAGCGAAACTTGGTTTCTTAAAAAACATTATTAAATTAAACTGTTAGGTTTGCCTCACAAAATTAGCGTTTTTTCACAAAAAAAAAAAAAAACGATATTTACTTTCATATTCTAGCTATATCTTTTCATTGCCTGAAATCTCAGTTAAAAATGTTTTTTTAGAATAAAATCTAGCTAGATAGATTTATCGTCCCTGAAACTACCTACATGCTAAGTTTCACGGAAATAACCGACGACGTTTCTGAGATCCTAAATATATACAAAAATAAAAAAATACAAGAATTGTTCGTTTAAAGGTATTAGATAAATAGATAAATATTATGATTAATGGCCTTTTTTTTAAATCACAAATTAGATAATTGTTAATGTTCGTTATTGTTGTTCATTGTAAGTTTCAACAGTCTCGGATAGATGGCGTTTTAAGTTACTTTGTTGACAGAAAACTTTAAGACTTACTGTTATATACATCTCATAGATGGCGCCACGTTTTAATTTTAGATTCCTTTTTCTGTAACTGTTTTTTATATTAAAAAAGGTCAGAGCCAAGTAACTGGGAACTGCATAATCAAGATAATATTATAAATAAGAGTAATCAATTTCTAGATAGATCCCTTCAATTTTAACCCTCTAGATTTTTTTTTTTTAAGAAATTTGATTTTATTTCGTACACCTTTATAACTGAAAATGCTACTACTCTGTAAGTAACAGTAGAATATATTTGATATTCACACACATGATATTTTTCATACTTTCACATGAAATCGAAATTTTTTTATTTCTTCAATTTTGTGATATATTTTAGTAACACTCAAAATAGCCCTTCTGGTAAATTTTGACTTTTTTCTATTATTCGTTCAAAAGAAATATGTTTTGAAATAACGTTTTTAGAATTAATCCAAATTTAATAAATCAAAAAGTATATCGATTTTTTTTTATTAACAATTTTAAGTTCAAACTTTAAATCGAGTTTCAAAAAATGAACCTACCTTTCGATATTTATACGCTTTTTTTATCTTAAACTTTTATCTATTCTCTGACTTTGAAAGCCGGATTGATATTGGGGTTATTATCGATTTGTAAAAATAAGAAATTTTTCAGTTTTAAAAATTGGAAAGGGGGAAAAATACAGTAAATAGTTAGTTACCTTAGCCCAACCGTTTCCAGCCACGATGACGGAACCCCTGCGCAGGGTACCGCGCTGCACTAGAACCGTCGCTTGTTTACTGTCAATAATAATTCGCTATTTAGAGTTTTTGATGGTAACTTAGTCTATCATGTGGTGGATTCTATATTATATTCATAATCTCGTGTTATTTGACTCTATATTTTAAAATAATGGTGTTGTATTACATAATATAGTTCAGTTATTGTGCATAAATGAAGTGGATGCGATATAATACCACGGAGCAAGAATTCTGAGATGTCATAAAAACTTCGTGGAATGTTCTAACAAAACGGCCACCATCTTGTTAGGTCATTGAAATGATCGTAAGAAACTTATAATACCATTACTTATTAAACAACTGTAGTAATAATCTACTTGAATGATATGACACATCTTTATGGTGACTTTCCCAAAAATTTTTTTAGCGGAGACATGGAATTTCTAAACTTGTTGTAGAAGAAACAAGTTGTTTTTTCAAGGCAAGCATCAGAAATGAGACAATTTTTTTTTGTAAACAACAAAAACACGGCTAGTTTCTCGAAAAAAAAAAATTATTTAAGAAAAAACAACTTTAAGACTGTAATTTTAATCCTAATCACTGCATATTGTAAAACAAAGTCTTCTGCCACGCCTATCTGTTCGCGATAAACTCAAAACTACTGAACGGATTTTCACGCGGTTTTCACTAACAGATAAAGTGATTCATGGGGAAAGTTTTAGGTATATAATTCATTGATGTTTTTTTTTTTTAATTAACAGGGTGTGATAACGTCCACACGGCTCCCTAGTTATTTTAATAAAAATGACTCTGTTTCTTTAGGAAAGCTGAAGTTCAAAACAGGCTCATTAGATAGATTTTACTTTTGTATTGTTAATATTTAGTTGTCTGGATGATGGAGTTCACCAACAGTAGAAACAGATAGGTGGCAAGAAAAAAATAGTCACCCGGTTCGTGGATCAACCTGGGCTTCTATGACGACACCTTCCACGTAACCTCCAGGGTCCGCTTTGAGGTCCATTAGCTGCGCCTGTAGCGTGAGGGCCTCCACCAGCGTCTCCAGGTTCTGCCTCTTCAGCGCGGAAACCGGCACCGCCTGCACCTCACCGCCCAGCTGCTCGCACACGATGCCGTGCTGGGCCAGCGAACTCAACGTGCGATCCTACATCGAACGTACTAGATCAATTCACCATCGAACACTACAAACTTCTAAACATATTCATCATATAACACTCTAGAAACTTCTAAACATATTCATCATATAACACTCTACAAACTTCTAAACATATTCATCATATAACACTCTAGAAACTTCTAAACATATTCATCATATAACACTCTACAAACTTCTAAAGATATTCATCATATAACACTCTACAAACTTCTAAACATATTCATCATAGAACACTATAGAAACTTCTAAACATATTCATCATAGAACACTATAGAAACTTCTAAACATCTTCATCATAGAACACTATAGAAACTTCTAAACATCTTCATCATAGAACACTATAGAAACTTCTA
>JACEII010000006.1:9476024-9518093 GCA_014332785.1 Antheraea mylitta
AACTTCTAAACATCTTCATCATAGAACACTCTAGGAACTTCTAAACACCTCCATCATAGAACACTCTAGAAACTTTCAAACACCTTTATCGTCTCACATCATTCTAGAAACTTTTAAACACCTTCACCGTGAACTAATCTAGAAACCGAAACCTAGTTGCCAATTCTTCTCGATGACTGTGACTGTGATGATGTGTGATGACTGTTTATATGTTTAATTTTTTTTTATTATGTGAAAGGTATACAATATATATGTACTCATTGACGAACGATACAATAGTGAGTGAGGCGCCAAACCATCCGCACAGCCCCCTCCCCCTCGCAATACATTCTTTTTTTTTTTTTTTTTTTTTTTTTTATTGTAGCACGGCAAAGTGACTGCACTATGCCTGATGGTAAGCATAGTACAATCCAAAAATAATAGCGACCACCGATTGACACACTGTCCATCGCCGGTCGTCACTATCATGCCGGCCTGTAAAAAGCTGGGTATGCACAGGCTGATCCCGAAACGCGACCCGTAGAAGCGAATCACTATTACGGGCTTTTTCGCCATATACATGGTGGTTGCGACCCAGTCGGGCTGTAAAGCCCTACCACCCCGCTTGCGCCATTGCCTCGTTCGTTATTCAGCAGGGTGCACCACGTGCAGGTGAGGTTGGCTTGGGTGTCTCAAGTCTTTTGATGTTATTCGACACCCCTTACACTCCATTCAAATAAAATCTAAAAATACTTTATTCAGTGCAAGCCCTGAGAAGTTTCTAGCTTACGAACGACTAACCTCTGCTCGCGACTTCGTTCGCGTGGTATTACGTGATACTTTGGGCTAACGCTAACATGCAGCGGAAACTCTCAAGGGGGAAAAAGTCCGATTTTGAAACATTCTTCATTGGTGCTCCGCTCCTATTAGTCTTAGCGTGATGATATATAGCTCATAACCATTCTCGATAAATGAGCTATATAACATTGAAAAAAAAATTCGAATCGGACCAGTAGTTCCAGAAATTACCCCCTACAACGTCACAAACTCACAAACTTTACCTCTTTATAATATTAGTATAGATTATGCAATAATCTAGAAATCACCTACATCATAGAATACTCTAGAAAAATTTAAATATCGGCATGGAATAGTCTAAATATATATAAAACTAGCCTCTGCCCGCGACTTCGTTCGCATGGCTTAAATACACTAACACTAACACGCAGCAGTTCTCAAAAGGAAAAACATCCCGATTTTGAAATATTTTTCATGTGCTCCGCTCCTAATGGTCGTAGCGTGATGATATATATATCGCCTATAACCATTCTCGATGATAGAACTATATAACACTAAAAGAATTTTTCAAATCGGACCAGTAGTTCCTGAGATTATCCCCTACAACATCACAACATCACAAACTCACAAATATGTAGGTGGTAGAGCCCCGCTGAAACTATTTTTGGTTTCAGCATGAATGGGTCGGCTCCTTCGCGGTAGCACCACCCCTCTCACAGATAACCGACGTGAAATAACAGTGCTTGCATTGTTGTGTTTCGTTCGGTCAGTGAGAGAACCAGAGGCCCACGTCCCTTTCTCTTTCCTGCTTTCCCTTTCCTTCCCCTCCCCCTTCTCCCATATACAGGCTGGCAACGCACTTGCGACGTCCCTGATGTCGCTAGTGTTTATGGACGGTGGTGATCACTTACCATCACGTGACCCATCAGTTCGTATGCCTCCTTTGATATAAAAAAAAAACAAACTTTACCTCTTTATAATATTAGTATAGATTATGCAATAATCTAGAAATCACCTACATCATAGAATACTCTAGAAAGCTATAAATATCATCATGTAATAGTCTAAAAATATATAAAATTAAGGCATACCTACAATGTTCGCACCCGGCTTGTCGATTTTGTTGATCGCCACCAATATTGGAACTGTGTAAACAGAAAAAAAATCTTTTAACATATAAAAAGTAAAATTACTTGGTTCACACCGTGAGGAATGAAATAAATGTGTTCTTTTTCAAAATATAATATTTAAATTTCAGAATTTGTTTATTGAAATTATTAACATTAGTGTGGCTTTCATATCTATTTGGCACTCGGAGCAAAAATTATATACAGTTTTATAAAATCTATTAATCAACCAAACGTATGATGAGCTCCAAAATATTAATATTACATGTACACAGGCTCCTATACTACTTGACGCAGGACGCAAATGCGCAACATGACCGGTCATGCTTATGTAGCGTGTTATGACGCGAAATTATAATCTATCTCCTGCCAAAAATGCCACTCAACACTCCTAAACAAGTTCTCACTTCAATAATACAGACTAACAATTCACTTTACATACATTTCCCTGTCCAAATAACAATAAATCACTTGGTGATCATTTTGCCATTTATTTTTTAATTTAATTTTTATGTTGATGCATTTACTTGATATTCGTGACATCTATTAAATACGTAAGATATTAAAATCATATAATACTAACTGTTACCCGGGACTTTGTCTTTACGGAATTAAACAAAAAAAATATACAGTCTTAAGTGACGCGTGTAATGAGCGCGTTTTTGGACACTATTTTTATTTAAAATAAAAACATTTCGCGGAGCCCTATATTTTTTTTCTAAAATAATGTTTTTATGTTACTCATTACATTATCAAGTATCACATTGGTTAATAATAATATCATCAAAATTGGCTCAACCGCTTTGAAGATAGGTTGGAATAAAGAGACAGACAAAAATAGCAATAGCAGTAGCAATATTTAAGGAAATGATAGTTTATGGTCATCTTTAACATATAGAATATTAATATAAAAACAGAAACCAATAAACAACAAAGAGAACCTTAATTAAAGTTTGTTCTAAGACTTTTAAACGTGAGGGCGCATCCGAGGTGAATGACCACAAATATAGTAAAGTCTGTGCATACCGTTAGCCTGCCTCGCCATGCGGATGGACTCGAGGGTCTGTTCCATGACTCCATCATCAGCGGCTACCACCAGCACCACGATGTCAGTCGCCAGCGCCCCGCGGGACCGCATCGCGGTGAAAGCCGCGTGACCGGGCGTGTCTAGGAACGTCACCTTCTCACCGGACGGTAACGACACTGGAAACCAAGTTATATGCATATTTTCCTACAACTTAGTCTATCTTTTTATGACAAAAGGCAGCAAACAGGCAGACGGCCTACCTGATGGTAAACGGTTACTGTCGCCTACGGACAACAGCTAGAGCGTCACTGGTGTGATGTAGTGTACCTAACAGAAAAATCACAGTCCGAGGTGGTTGTATTATATTATTAAAAAATAATTTAAAATATAAATATAGAAAAAATGTATGTAGTCTTTCAATAGATCGTATTTGGGAAGTGACTTGTGTAGAGATAAAAAAATTAATTATTCTCTGTGATTACTGACCTTAATCATCAAATATTTGTCAATTCTTACAAACGATATAGGAAATTCCAATAACAATATTTAATAGTAGTAAACTTATTATTATTTTTTTTTTTTTTCGAACTGACTACGCTATTGACCCAGCAAGGTCTTAACAGCTTCACCGGACTACTTAGGCGAGCGTTTAATGCACTCAGCCGATTTTATTTGGGCAACTAGCTCAAGGGTGCACGGCACACCTCGGCTTGGCTCTTGCCTGTTGCATGCAAACTCGCGACCTAACTTAACTAACCTAGCTAACTATTCATATATGTTTGAGTTGTTGAGACGCATATGTGTACCAAGCATACACGCCTCAACATCTCCTCCATGTACTTTTTATTGGAAAATTTGAGTTTTTTCAGTTCGATGAGGAAAAAAAATAAAACCCTTCCACTTCCATGTGTAAGCGAGTGGGCGTGCACGTGTGTGGGGGTGATCGTGTAGTGTTGTGGCAGTGATGTAAGATTTTTGTCACTGTAACGCGCGAGCAACGCACTCAAGGGCTCCACACCGAGGGAACGGACCTAGGCTTGAGTCACTGTCGATGGGGGAATAAACTTGTAGTAGTATAGTTATGTAGTCCGGTGAAGCTGTTAAGACCTTGCTAGGTCAATAGCGTAGTCAGTTAGTGAAAAAAAAAACAGTATAGCTAAAAATATTCAATAATTGGAAATCCATATATATTATGCGAACAGATGAAATTGAAGGAATTGGTTACCTTCAAAAGCGCCTATATGTTGCGTGATGCCTCCAAACTCGGTGTCAACGACTGAGGTATCCCGCAGAGAGTCGAGGAGTGTGGTCTTCCCGTGGTCCACGTGCCCCATCACGCACACCACAGGGGGACGAGCTTTCAGCTTCTCCGGAGGGGCTGGAGGCGCTGCTACTGCATCTTTGTTCTGACAAGCAAAGATACGCGATATAATTTTGTTGCAAATACCATATCATATTTTTATTATAAAAACGGACAGTTCGAGCAATATACAACACGGACCTCACGAATCATTAAAGACCAAGCTTCAGGAATTTTATATATTAATTCTTCTCTACCGATACATTCTTGATAATTTAATGTATGTCTGCTAAAACTTTGGTAAGCTGGATTTCGTAAAATAACCAGCATGATCAAAATACTGGAAACTGTGACAAACAAGCAGTCCCAGTAAAGCCAATAGTAGTTTTTTAGGTAGTAGTGTTAGGTTTTACAACAAAGTCCCAAAGCATATAATCGATTTGCCATACTATAAGTTTAACACCATGTAGAACAGAATTTAGTGTCAAAAGGCTATCATATAGTGGATCACTATGTGAATGATAGTAATGTCTGGAATTGACGACTATTGTGGCAACACTATGTATGTATGAATAGGAAGTAGGAGTTTCCTCCTCATAGAATGTTAATAAGTGTTATTCTTTCTGTCTTTGAACCATTAAACATGTTACATTATGTCGAAAGGTAACTTAATGCATTCTCTCTCTGAAATCTTTAAGGTCTTGAAATAAAACAAGACTTACCTCTTCCACATCTTCTTCTTTATCTGGACTCGGTATAATTTTAAACCTGAAGCCAGATATCTTTACTACATCCCTTATAATCTGTGGATTATGTATCACAGTATCTTTTGTATATATTGTGTCTGATGTTTTGTCTGCGAATTCCAATGCTTTTAATACATGATCTGTAACAATAACAATTTGTGAATGAATCACATTATTACAAAAATTTAAAGTGTTATTATATGCAGCATAGGATTAATATTTCAAATCTCGAATTACTGTCAATGCAGTCAGACTGTTGCACAAGGAGTTGACAATGCGATCAAGCTGCATGGTTATGGTACATTTATGACATAGGCATTCACAGTTACCGAACTGTGTAAAACATATTACCGTATATTCATTCTTGTTTAGCATACTTTATGGCCTACATTTCATATAGTACTTGTTCCATTGGTAAGTGTATATAAGAGTAAGGCGTGATGTTATTTCGTCCATAGCCTTCCTAATTTTACATATGCAAATGTGAGTTTGTTTATTTGCTATTATTTGATACCTTAATTACTCAATTTATCATTTTGCATACACATTCTAAGGCTACAAAAAAATGAAATCCAGAAAAATTATGCAATTTTACAGTTCATACAACAATAAAACAATAAAACAAAAAGGCATTTTTGCTATTTTATAAGTAATAATGGACAAAACTTTCATATCTTGTGTGTTAATCTTGATATGTCTACATGATCAAAAACAATTAATATAGAACTTTTTAAGACTGAAAGATTTTTTTTTTATATTATAGGGGGCAAACGAACAGACGGGTCACCCGATGGTAGGTGATCACCGCCGTCCATAGACACTTGCAACACCGGAGGAGTCACAAGTGCGTTACCGGCCTTAAAGAGCTACTAATATGTTAAAATATGACATTAGAAAAAACTATAGCATTAAAAATATATAAAATCAACACTTTGATACTACTAAATGTACAATTATTAGCTTGTACTTACTGACGTCTTTTCTCAATATGTTGGCAATATCTGAAACTGTCATGTTACGCCATATTCCCAGTACTTCAGTGCCCGCTTTTGGTGAATATCTAATTGCTGTTCTACCATGACTTTCTGCTATCTGTGATTAGTACACAATATGTTATTCAGCATTTCAATTAGAAATATATACATTTAAATGTGATAGACATATGTGTAGTTTACAAAAAACTTTCTATTGAAAATAAAGGTTTTTATAGAGTATTACTTGGACTACATAATGATATGTATTTTACCTTTTCCATAGGGGCCAAGTAGTAATGATATTTTTAATAGATATGGTTTTAAAATGAGTAAAGGGTTGTAGTGGATAACTAATCCAAAGAACACAACATCAAACAAGTAACCCATTTCATAAGGCAGTCACAGGCACTAATTATTCTTTAAGTAAATAGTATGTATATATTTGATATATAACATTTTCGGACCCATATAAGCATATCATACATACAGAGCTCTGCGTGGTCAATACAACCATGCATGCAGTTTTTTTGTTTCAAACTGACTACGCTATTGTCCTAGAAAGGTTTTAACAGCTTCACCGAACTACTAAGGCGAGCGCTTAAGGCACTCAGCCCATTTTATTTGGGCAACTAGCTCAAGGGTGCACGGCATACCTCGACTTGGCTGTTGTCTGTTACACACAAACTCGCGACCTATCTTAGCTAACCTGGCTAACTATTCCTATGTGTTTGAGTTGTTGAAACGAATATGTGTACCAAGCATACACGTCTAACAACCCCTCCATATATTTATTATCGGAAAATTAGAGTTTATTCAGTTCGATAAGGGAAAAAAATAAAACCCTTCCACTTCCATGTGTAAGCGTGTAGGCGTGCATGTGTGTGGGGGTGAACGTGTAGTGTTGTAGCAGTGATGTAAATTTTTGTGTCACTGTATCGTGCAAGTAACACACTCAAGGGCTCCCTGCCGAGGGATTGAACCTAGACTTGAGCCGATACCGAGGGAGGCCTAATCTGGTCCACACAATGCATTCAGGTTGTTGTAACTCTTTGGACATATTCTGATATGAAATTTCTACTTCTTTGGAAAAGTCTATAGTTTAGTGTTGCCCGTTAGTATCCAGATCCCTCTACCCCATCTATTTCAAACAGTTGGACCAGTCCAGCTGTTTGTTATGACACATACCAGTACCAACAACCTTGTTTTTTTTTTATCATATTATGTCACTAATGTGAATCAATTTAATTTGATAATCATTTACCTTTTCCACCTCTGATTTCCTCTTTTTGCAATAAACAATTGATACTGACAAATGCCTTTTGCACAGTCTGTTGTCAACTCCATGTGTTTTAACTATTCTAGATACATCCACTGCTTCTTTACTTAAAGATCTTATTGCTATCCTGAAATATATCATAGATAGGGTTCGTATTATTTTAAAATTTATCAGTTTTCTTAATGTAATGAAACTGGATTACATAAATAAATATATCAGAGTTTTTATTTATCAAACATGTATCCAAAAATTTTATGTAATGAGCTCATAATTTTAATATTCTTGTAAGTAAAATGTTTACACAACCTGAAGTTTTTAGAATGAATGAATCATAAAAATAATAATAGAATTTCTGGGTCTCAGTAGTTTCTAGGTAACTCTTCCCATATAATGATAAAATTAAAACTAAAAACTAATACCTATTGCACCTTCCTATCTATGATGGTTTCAAATAAAACTTTATGATATTATTTATGGTTATAGAAAAATTTCAAAGGTAAGTAGAACATAAAACTTATGTTCTGAAGTTAGCAGGCATAGAATAATTTTTACAATTCAGTTAGTAACACCCTAACCTGATTGTGAGGGAAAGCAATGAGAATAAAAAATTGAATACATCAAATATGTATCACTTAGTGACGAAATGCAAAACTGTAGATTATTTAGCTTTTGAAATTGTCTATTCGTTGGCTGGCGAGGTTTAAAACTTGTGTTCCCTTGGGATAAGCAAAAACCGGGAAGTCGTTATCCGGCCAATATTTTATTCAACGCAAATCCTACACTACTTATAAAAGACTTACCTACATAATAATAGATTTCTATACATTGTATTTCTTTTCAAATCAAAGAAGTTTATAAACAATTCCCTTGTGAATAGGGTTATGTCATAAACAGTAATAATAATATTCGTCCAATAAGAGAAGCGAAGGAATTAATCCATTTTGCCAATTCTGATGTTATATCATAAACATTTTATTTTCTTGTCTCTATTCTTCTATGCCATAAACAACAATAAACCTTCGAAATTAGGTAGATACCTACGAAATGAATAATGATTTTGTGTGAAATCTTTAATTATTTTGAAGCTCACACCTACTAGATTATATAAAATATATATACTGGAGTATATATAGAATACTGAAATTGCTGTTACATAATATATTCAGAAAATTTGAAAATTCCATGCCTTCAAGCTCCTTCACTTTATCTGTACAAATCGTAGAAAGAAAAACTCTACGCTAAAAGTATAAATAATAGCTTCTTATGTTTATACACATTTTTCTACTGTAAAATTTAGTCAGTACCTACAAAATATGACAATATATAAGACATAAAAATATATACATACTAAATACAATAAAAATTCAAGACAAATCTATCATTTAAATTGAGATATTAAAGAAACATTAACAAGCTTACAGTCTTCGATAATCGTTTCGGTCGCTTGTAAGTTCGGGTTCGCCTATAAAGTTGTTAAAAGTTTAATATAAAAAAAATCAGAATACGACTACATATCTGAATCTTTTGGCATCTTCTTAATCTTGGGTTGTTTCATTATTTAAACACACAATTTAATATGTATTTATACGATTTATGTTCGCAGTTCCAATCAGGATGGTTAAAAAGTTCAGCGTGGACTGTAGTACTAACATTTTTGATACTTGCATATTTTTTATTTAGATAACGATATCAGTGTCCTGTTATGACCCTAATCTGTTATTATTTTCATTTGTCTATTTGTTCTTAGCCACAGATAAAGTAATCATTTAGTACATATGGTAAAATCACACTACAAAATGTATTATAAATCTATCTAGAAATTTACATAATACATATTTTAACCTCCTTTTATTTCATATATGAAAATAATATGTTATGAAAAGCTTGTAGGAAATATTTTTTTAGGTTTATGTTTACCTTTTACTCATGTTAATTGTTATATAACTATCGGTGTATTCTCTTTTTCGTACATTATATGATCTGCTATTGCATAAAAACTGAAAATGTTAAGATTAAAATACTTTTGTCTTATTTTCAAGAGCAACTGCTACTTGGTAGTATTTTGAGTGAAATGAGTTTGTGATGTTCCCATAAGAAAAATATACATATAACCTCCGTATATATAACCTCACATTCACTTTACCTTCGCGTTGCGCTCTACTATTCAGATAACATATTCAATGAAATTCATAGACAATATCCGATAAAATTTTAAAAATGAAATCATAGATAATTACTATTTATGTCCGCCATTCATTCTTTTGAGTTGCTTTTTCGTTTTACGGTTCTAGAGTGCATGATTTGTCATCAAAATTTACGCAACACTATCGCGTAATTAAAAGACCAACGTAAAAATAACTAAAAGTGTCTCGGACACAAAGGTATCTCCATTACAAATAGTGAAAATAGTTTGACGTGATTGTGCTCGTTTGTGTCTTGGATCTACTGGTGATGCTTTTACTCAGTTTTTACGTTGTCGAGGTGATGTCGAGTGCCTGATGCTGTGGGAACTATGTGTGATTAATATAATAGTGAAAGAGGACTCAGCATGGGGGCATTTTTAAACAAGCCCGAAACTAGGAAATACAACGAGGGTGGGGAAGGGAACGGACTACGTTATGGCGTGGCGTCGATGCAGGGTTGGCGCGTGGAGATGGAAGATGCTCACCACGCGCAACTGACTCTGAACGGCACGCTTTCTGACTGGTCGTATTTCGCTGTGTTTGATGGGCACGCGGGCGCCCGCGTTTCCGCTCATTGCGCGGAAAACTTGCTAGAATGTATACTTCAGACGGACGAGTTTCGACGCGAGGAAATAGCGGAAGCAATACGGGCCGGTTTCCTCGACCTCGATAAGAAGATGCGAGATCTGCCTGAGTTGTCCAACGGCGAGGAGAAGTCGGGCTCGACGGCGGTATGCGCTTTCGTATCACCGAAACAGATATATATAGCGAATTGTGGCGATTCTCGTGCCGTTCTCGCAAGGAACGGTGCTCCGATATTCGCGACGAGGGATCATAAACCCGAGCTGCCGTCGGAGAAGTCTCGTATCGTTCAAGCGGGTGGTTCAGTCATGATACAGCGCGTTAATGGGAGCTTAGCAGTTTCTCGAGCACTTGGTGATTATGAGTACAAGAAGGTGCTGGATCGCGGGCCGTGCGAGCAGCTGGTGTCCCCTGAGCCTGAAGTCTCGGTGCATGAGCGATTAGAGACACAGGATGAGTTTTTGGTGCTGGCTTGTGATGGAGTTTGGGATGTAATGAGTAATGAGGCTCTCTGTGCTTATGTCCATTCCCTTCTCCAACTCACTGATGACCTTGTGGCTATTACTAACCAGGTCATTGATACCTGCCTTTATAAGGTAAGATCTTAGAACAACTTTTATTTTAGAATATAATTCTATAATAATTTATTGATGATGGTTACTGTCATGTTTAGAAATTGTCAATTGCTATAGGGTAAGTTCTTTTCAGAATAGGACAACGTAAACATCTATACTAATATTATAAAGAGGTAAAGTTTGTGACGTTGTAAGGTTAATCTCAAAAACTACTGGTCCAATTTGAATAATCCTTTCAGTGCTATGTAGCTCATTCATCGGGCATGGTTATAGGCTATATATCATCACGCTAAGACCAATAGGAGCGCAGCACAGATGAAAAGTGTTTCAAAATCGGGATGTTTTCTTCCTTTTGAGAACTGCTGCATGTTAGTGTATCTATTCCAAGCTAATGCAGTCGCAGGCAGAGGCTAGTTAAACTATGTATTAAAAGCTACTACTTTCTACTTGAAAGTGTGACATGAAACAACCATAGGTGTGTTCTGGTCACCATGTAAGAATTACAATCTCTATCCTGGAGTATTACCATCTTAGGATTTATTATTTCATATCATGTTACATTGTGGTCAATCGCAAACTTTTTAATAAGTTTAAACATTTAACATAGAAACTATGCCATGTCACCTGCTATTTCTAGAGAAATCCATTTCCTAGTGAGTTCTAGTAGAACTTTTATGTATATTAGTTCATTTTGTGATTTATGAAAGCCACTTGCCCTCTCTGAACATTCTTGGTGTAGTATATTATCAGTATCACTTGTTTTTGGAATACCCTATATTTCCCTGGGTGTCATAAATTGTAGAATTGTATGTTACAGTCATTAATATTGTATATTATTAAAATACCAATATTATAAATGGGAATGTTTGTTTGTCTGTTTTTACTTCAGGTTTCAACTACTCAACTTACGATCATGAACTATTGCATACGCATTGTCCAGAGTTCACAAATTGACACAGCTTACATTTCATATAGAAGAAAAGTATTGTTTTTAATTGTTAGGTCAGATTTACATTAACATGACAGAAATAGTAAGCAAATGCTATTATACAACATAAAGTTGTGTTGTGGTAGCTTAGGTTGAAATAAAACTGTAGAGTTTTATGTGCACTTTAAATAAATAAAAATATAATGGTCAATACAGACTTCAGGTGAAGGGAAACTATGTATGCTTGGGTAGTTTACTATTAGATGTGTTTGTCAATACTTTGATTCATATTGATTCAAGTGCTTACTTATATACAAATGTTACAAAGGTGTAAGGGGTGTCGAGTAATATCTTAAAACTTGAGACACCCAAGCCAACCTCACCTGCATGTGGTGCACCCTGCTGAATAACGAACGAGGCAATGGCGATAGCGGGGTGGTAGGTAGGGTTTTACAGCCCGACTGGGTCGCAACCACCATGCATATGGTGAAAAAGCCCGTCATAGTGACTCGCTTCTGCGCGTCGCGTTTCGGGATCAGCCTGTGCATATCCAATATCGGGTGACTTTCGTCATTATGGCCAGCATGACAGCAGCAACCGGGGATGGATAATCTGTCTCTCGGTGGTTGCTGATTTTTTGGATTGTACTATGCTTAACATCAGGCATAGTGCAGTCACTATGTCATGCTTCGAAAAAAAAAAGTAATAGCATTTATCAAATAAATGAATTAAAATAACAATTAGAGAATGGGAGGTTTGAGCTGGAATTGTAAAGAATAATTCTGGTTCATGATTAAACTATCAAAAATCACAGTGTGTTTGATGAAGAAAAGATAAATAAGAATTGTATGTAAAATTTTTACTTTGATAAAATACATTTGTTAATAAGTAATACCTAAATGACCTAAGCTTCTTATTTGGAAAGCCAAATACTATTTGAATACATTGTTAGAATAGCCATTTTTGGGAAATGAATAACATATTTATATAAGAATCACTTTAAAGTATTCAATTGTGAGGTAACATGTGGTCTATGTACAGTGTAAAGTACTCTACTAAATAGTACATAGGTCAAAAACTGCATATCATTTTAAAATCCAATATATTATAGTTTCAAATGATTTTTTTTTAGCATTCATTAGTGAAATTATTATCATTTCGTTATAGATACATCACACATCACTGATAGAAGTTTCTTGTCTTTGTTAAAAAATACAAAATAAGACTTATTTTGCAATAAAATACTGTGAGAATTGTGCTAATAATGCATTTGTAACATTATATTGTGTACCTTCTAAGTTAAATGCAATTATACCATTTTTTTTACAAATTAGCTATTGTTCTATAATTTTTTACAGAGTCATCATATGAATTATAGTGGTGATTCATTAGTATGTAAAGAAAATGTTTACTGTTAATTTGATGAATTTAATTTATAAATCACTACAACCCTGGTTTTATATCTGGCAGTTTATTTCATTGTCTATTCTTTAGTGAATAAATTAAGATGGTAAACCTGTAATGTTTTCATAACTGCAGTCATCACTTATGGATTAAAATTTGATTCCATAGTCATCATAAAAACCATCCACCCCTAAGAGATCCACTACATAGGTCATAGTATAAGCTCATGGTATATTGGTAATTTCAAGCTCTGAGGAATATAGTTCTATATTTTCCTACTAAACAAAATGTTTCTCAGATTAAAGTATCCTCACAATGGTTTCCTTCCCTGTCAGCCGATAGTGTTACCAATTTAAAGTAGCATACATGTCTTCTTTGAAAAAAATATTGGTTCATACATGCCAGGTTCAAACTGCTCGACCAATACAACTTATTCAAATTTAGTGCATATTATTATGATCTATATATTAATAGGTGAAGCCAAAAATTGTACCCTTTTTTAACCTACTTCCCGTCAACGGGTGAACTTCAAATTTGGCATAGTTAGAGTTTATATGGCGGAGAAGTGCAGAAAGCTGTTTATTTTATATAAAATGCATTCGAAGTACATTAAATTAATTAAAATATGCACTACTCACACTACTGCTCGAATTTTACACAGCATATACACACATGTAAATAAAAAAGACGTTTTGACAGCCGTCAATAAAAACGAATTTCAAAAAAGGTTGTGAAAGAAGGAGGTTGCTATGCTCGACTATATGTATTTTTTAACTCTTATGTTCTAATTACCATTTTTTATCCTACATTCAACAATGATATTATAAAATATAACTATTATTGTAATGTTTATTATTTTTTATTTTTTCAACACTTTTTTTTTTTTTTCGACATTTTTCAAATAATGAATTAATAAAAAAATGAGCCAAATAATACTTTGTATAATCATAATAAGAATTTTGTTCATAAAAATAATCCATGACTTAGACCTCTGCTGTTAGGACTTGCAATTCAACCTCATGTATCAACAAAAAAGAATTTATTTTCAAAAGCTAATGGTACTATTAAAAACGTCTTTTGTCTTGGATTCACCATTTGATTGTATTGTGCATCCATTACTTTTTCAAACGATGATACTGGGCACATCACTATTTCTCATAATGAACAGACTACATTTAATTCAATATCACTCAGAAATACCACCCACCCATGGTGTCCTGTAAAATTAATTGAAAATTATGTCATGGGTTGCAATGAATTTCTTTATTTTCGTAAAGTTATGTTTGGTTAAAATTTGAGCTTTACCATGTGGTTTTTGTTTCCAATTTATAATTAATTTTCATTTTCATTTACAAATAGATTTTTTTTAAGATTATATAATAAAGATCATGGCAGATGGCAAATAACTGAGTAGCCATGATGAAAACCTTTGATTATAGAAATATATATACCCTTTGACAAAAAAACTCTAATAAAGTTCAAACTTTAAATCAATTAACTATGGTCGAATGTCCACCACTGGGCACCCACTAGTTTTATTAAATACATTAAAAGTACTGTAGTCTACTAGACAAGTAACTTACTATAGTTAGTGCATTTGTATAAATATATGATGATTAACATAATATAATAACATTGGAAAGGGAAACTTGTACATTACATTCTATTCTTGTACATTACATTACATTACATTCTATTCTCTTTATTATTTACATATACATATTGTATTTACATACGTAAGTCCTTCAGTATCATATAAATACAACTATAGATAATTAACCAAAAAAAAACAACTTCAAAAGATTCACCAGAAGTACATGACCACAGTTAGGTACCTGTCTAGTCTTGAACACTCATAACTAACATACATTTCCTATTTGATTATCAAGAATTTTCTGGTGTGTCTCCTAAGTCTAATGATAGATACTAAGGAAATAAAATGGGACCATAATTGAAAATATGAATATTTTTCCAAATTGTTTTCTAAATGATGAACTACTGATATAATAAACAGAAAGAAAAACAACTTTTGGTGTTATTACAAAAAAGTTAGATACATATAAAATACTTGCTTTAAATGTTTCGTACTAAATGCACCGCGCTCGCCCGAGGCAAGTTCTCATTATTCTTTTTTCACAAGTCTAATCTAACTTAAAGCGAGACAGAAGAGTAAGAGGCGTACATTCAGCAAGTGCGGTGCATTTAAAACGTAACCTTTTTAAAGCAAGTATTCAATACGTGTTTAACTTTTTAGTAATAACACCAGTTTAGTCTAATTTTGTTTTAAAATCCTCCTTTTTGAAGCCATTAAAATGCTGTTGGTAATTGTGTGCTGCTATATTTTGTATGCACCCAAAGATTTACCAGTCTATGACAGTGTTCACTAATTACATAAGAATTCTCCTTTTGGTTCCTGAATCAAATAAGAGCAAGCTAGTCAAGCAATAAACCTCAACGTTCACTAGACCAAGACTATAGAGTTGAGCAATTCTACTCTTGTTAATTACTTGCTGTGTCTGCGACTTCATCCTTGTGAAAGCTTATGTAGAAAACAGTGACTAATATCTAATATAATAATCTAGTATTAAGTCTAATTACTATCTTTTCTCTCATACTTAAGTCGCATTATCATTAAAATGATAATAACTCTTGATAGACCAAACCATCTTTCATTTTAATGAGACAAAGGCTAAATGTCACTTGAAGATATGCTTTATGATTGTCTTCAAAAAGTTTTTGTCATGAACACAGTACTTTATCAGTGATACGTGTTCATACAAACAGACTAACATACATTTCTAAAAATGATTGATTCCTTTTTAATACTTTTTCCAAGATGTCTACAATATTTTTTTCTACAATAATCTAAAAGTACAGATATATTAAATATAAAATCTTATTGTCTGTATAGATCATTTACACATTTATTCCTATATGGGTGACCAGAAATCTACAGTTTGGTTGTTAAGGACACAATTTGAAACATTGGTAGGAGAATTAATTGAATGTGACTCAGGTAGTTTACATGTGGGTCATGAACTTTAGAATTTTTTTCTTGAACTGACTATGCTATTGACCTAGCAAGGTACTTAACATCTTCACCAGACTACCGAAGATGTTTTGACACATCAGCAGGCTAATTCATAAATGGATCACAACCTTTAGATAAATAGCAGTGTTTTAGTTGAACTTATGAACATATGTATTAGTACATTTCAAAGTTAAATCCAATTTAAATCCTTCATTTCACATGTTTCATTTTTTTAAGATTCCCAGTTTTTATACACTGTGAGTATGATAGGTTACTCTATTTGTCTCTGTGAGGTTTAATTTAGAATAGTGTAGCGGTCAAAGATTTGTTATTCTTCAGCAGCACCTGGGGAGCACTTCCAGGGGAATGAGAGGTACACTTCCTGCAGATTAACATCAACCCTCCAATGGATCATTTAAATTTTGTTTGTCTACTCAATATTATTTCATTTAAACTTTCTCTAATGTGGCTATTATTTTTCAAAGAAGGAACACAAAAAACTCATTGAATGTATGAAAAAATATTCCAATAAATTTGTTACAGGGTAGCAAGGACAACATGAGCATCGTTCTTGTGGTGTTTCCCGCGGCTCCGAAACCGAATCCGGAAGCGCAGAAGGCGGACCGTGAGCTCGACGAGACCCTGAGGCAGAGGCTGACAGGTTGCTATCATTCTCTACTGCATGCCTGCGTACATAAACCTAGAGAGAGACAAACAGATGGCAGTAGTGTCTGTTTTAAATTAGCCAATCTTAACGAGACACCGTCAAATGACGCCAGAGGATAAACGCGTTTAATTATTCGGAATCTTATATAGAGTACATTAATACTTGTGGGTCCGGTGGACTTTGTTCTGCCTTGATAATAAAATAAAAATAATCCTAAAAGTCAATATTACCGTCACCTACCGTTCTCCAATTGTGAATCCAAACCGTTCTCGATTTCACCGAAGAACACGCAATTTTTTTATCAAAATTATATCCAGCCGTTTAGGAGGAGTTCAGTCACATACATACGGACAGAATAATTATACAACATACCAGATGACTTTTTAGACAGTAGCAATATTTCTGGAAGACACTCTGCACTCTATTCTGGTTCTAAATAATACGTACAATTATGTACAATTTCAAAAATAGGTGCTTAATATTTGACTTAATTATCTAGAAAAATACCAAAATTATACACAATCCTCTAAGCTCCTATGTTAAAGGACAGTGTCAATAACGGTCGAGTGATTCCACTCTTATTTGAAAGAGAATGTGGGAACGTCAGGAACAAACCAAAAGGGTTTATTGCTCGTTTTACTATTGAAAGTTATTAACTCGGGGTCGCCCATTGTAGCTTTTGGCACTGGTTATTACACTTAGTAGGTATATTTTTTTATATATACACGTTTGTAGCTATAGTTTTGAAAGTCTTAGAACAAACTTTAACTTAGGTTTTCTTGGTTGTTTATTATTATTTGTTTTAATATTATATTAAATGTGACCATGAAGTGTCATATCCTGGAGTATTGCGAGTGTCTAACCTTTCACTTGGTATAAAGATAGGTCTATTTTTGAAATGGCTGAATATAAGTTTCAAAATTACAAATCCAGATTATATATTAGTCAAATTGTGTAAACTAAATTATGTACCCCCTTTTCTGTCCGTTTCTTATAGTGATCTCAGAATAAGAAAAAAAAAACTAGAAGATCATGATTTCCAGTTACACCCATAATTCGTCTAGATGTACTTCTATAGTAGTACGAACACAATAATATAGCACTGTGAATATTGTCTCATTTAATCTCACTTATAACTATAGGTTTGCGTCCTCATGAAGTTGTATTTCTGATACACGCTTACAACATTTCATATTTCCGCCTTTTTTTAAATACAATCCTATGTCATGTGGTCCCCAGGTCGGCATCACACCGGCGACCAGCTATATTTAGTAGATAGTTTATCTTTCGGTGGTCGCCATGGTTTTTTGGATTGTACTGTGCTTACTATCAGGCACAGTGCAATCACAATCTCGTGAAAAAAGAGATTTTCTAAAAATATGAAATTTATCCATATCAAATACGTGAATCCATCACAATATATTAGAATTTTAGATCTAAATATGAAATTTATTTATATATTTTTTAAATAGAATATTCTATATTTTAATGATATGTTATAATATCGTCGCTATAGAAGTTGTGAATGCAATTTGTAAATATATGTAGGTAGATACACGTAAATGCTATTTAAAACTGTTCAAATTCCTTTGTCAATGAAATTTTGCCAAAAAAGCCTTTTTAACGGTGTCAATTGGGTACAAATGTGCCGAAAAATGTAGGATAAGTAAATACAAGGTTTTAAAGATCATTCTGGATATATTACTCTCATTAAAAGAGTTTTGGCTCGCTTTACACTTCTCTTAACGGGATGTGTTTAATTAATATATATATTTTTAAACTAATATTGTTTACAAGTAAACATTAGGGTTTTTGGCGGGATATATAGATTTTTTTTTATATTATAGGAGGCAAACGAACAGATGGTTCACTTGATGTTAAGTGATTACCACCGTCCATAGATACTTGCAACACCAGGGGAGTCGCAAGTGCGTTGCCAACCTGTGTTTGGGAGGAGGGTGGGGGAGGGGCAGGAAGGGGAAGAGGAGGGCTCCGGCTCTCTCACTGACCGAACGAAACGCACAATACAAGCACTGTTACTTCACGTCGGTTTTCTGTTAGAGGGTGGTGCTTCCCCGGACGAGCCGACCCATTCGTGCTGAAAACAATAATAGCTTCAGCTTGGCTCTACCACTACTAAATTATATTAAAGGATTTTGGAATGTCATGTAGTGGATTTTATATTTTATTAATAATCTTGTGTTATTCGACTTTATATTTTGTAATATTGAAGCTGTTTTACATACTATACTTCGGTACTTGTGCACAATTGAAATGGACGGGAAATAATACCACGAAGAGTCGATTCTGACTTACCACAAAAACTCCCTAGAATGTTCTAACATAAGGGCCACCATTTGGTTACTTCATTGAAATGATCACAACAAACTTGTAATATCATTACCTACTTGACAGTGACACTAATAGTCTACTAGTAGATTGCCAAAGATATAAGTAGATATTAAAAGTGCAATATTTATTTGGGATACATTTAATGTTCATAGGTTTAATGTCTCTTCCATTAGGTTAGGTTAAAAAATGTTAATGTTTTTCGTTTCATTCGTTGAAAGCGCTTTTTAACCGACTTCGAAAAAGGAGGTTACTACGTTCGGTTGTATGTATTTTTTTATGTATGCTAATCGATATCTCCTTCAATTATGGACCGATTTTGATGTTTTTTTTTTTATTTGAATTGGTTATATTCAGAGGTGGTCCCATATAAATTTGAAGGAAATATACAACCCCTAGGGGGGTGAAAAATCGTTTTTTTAATTTTCATCCACTTCGTCTCTACGTATATCCTTGAAATCGGAACCGATTTACTATACCCATTAGAAACCAGATATATTTATGCACACTAAAAATGGAAAAATATTTTAAAAAAAGACCATCTTTAATTTTTTTCTTTAAATCAAATATACATTCTCATTGTCAATATTTAGGTATTTATTTCTATCCGATTGGGTAGCAACATTAAGCACCTGGATATCAAAACGATCAGTCATAGTGACTCTGTTTTGTTGCGTTTCGGAACGATTAATTTATATCCAGCAATCAAGGGGTTTGTGTGTATCAAGCATAGCATTAATATTTTGTGCTGTTAATAAAAAAATAAACACTAGACAATATTGTTTGTGCCAATCACATAGAATACGTTAACAATGCAATATAAGTGATTTGCCGCTCGTGGTTAATAACTGTGTTGGCATAGTTCTTTTCGAAGTCATTTTGCTTATAATTAAAACATTGATATATAAAAACCAAAGACGCACATTCTCGAATAGAGGTAACGCTTAAAACCGGCCGATAAACCTCCCCAATATACTTACATACGTGGTTATAGTTATGCGATAAATGTATGACATATTCGACCTTATATGAATGATTTAAAGTTGTTTTTACAATGACGCAAGTGACGCGTTACTATTTGAAATGACTGCATAATCCAAAATTATGCGCTCATTTTTGTGTGTCAACTGTGAGACGTTAAGTGTGCATCTTGGGTTTTTTTATATCAATGGGTGAAAAGTATAGATTCAGAGTTGACTTATATAAATAATACATTGAATAAAATATTCAACTGTCTTACATTAAATAATCTGTTGCTTAGTGCAGACAAAAAAATGTGTAACATAATATTTACATTACCTAATGTTCCGTTTACTCATAGTAGAATCGAGATCGAAGTGAATCTAGTACGCTTAGTTGACAATAGTGTGCTCTTGGGTATTTGTTACATTTGATTCAAAGTCTCATTTCTCACTTGATTCGGGGTACTAACATAAAAAAAAAAATGGCGGGTAGTTCTGCTGCGTTCACTGTTCGAAAGAATCGACAGTTACCAAAATATCAAATAATTAAAATAAATATTTTATTTTTACATTTTTGTCGATGTATGTAACAGTTTTTAGTTAAAATTCGTAATATATTCTATAATAAATCAATTAAAATTCGTGATGTGTTTACAAATCGTGATTTGACGATTTCGTAACAGATGGAGCGGCGAGTGTGTGAGAATTGATAATCGTAAGAACAAAGTACAAGGTTACTTTTACTGATGGATAAATTGTATAAAAAATATGAACATACAGTTTTTTTTAGATAACAATGAAGATCATTAAAAACATAGCCACCTCTGTTTTACCTTATTTCTTTCGTTTATTTTTTGAAATAGCGAAATATTACGGACTAGCAATCGCAGCCAACTATTTGCTAAATACCAATGATGTAGTTAGTATTTTATTCAGTTTATAGTTCGGTGAAGCTGTAAAAAGACCTTTCCAGGTCTACAGCGTTTTCATTTAAAAAAAAAAATCAGTTATATGGTTGAATCTAGAATGAGAAGTTGTAATCATATCCCTAATATGTTCACTAGAAGGAACTGTCTATAAATAGGTTCTAAAAAGATATTTGTAATATAGCAGAGTCTTACGTAATTCTCTATTTTTTTCATCGTTGTCCAATCTTAATGTTTAAAACTATAGCGGTGTTATTACAAAAAAGTTGAATACGTAATAAATACTTGCTTTAAAAAGGTTACGTTTTAAAGTCACCGCGCTCGCTAAATGTTCGCCATCTTGCTATTTTGTCTCGCTTTGGTTAGGTTAGGTTAGACTTGCGAAAAAAGGATAACGCGAACTTGCCTCGGGCGAGCGCGGTGTATTTAGTACGAAACCTTTTTAATGCGAGTATTGAAATACGTAATAATATAACTTAACATAACTTTTTTGTAATAACACCGCACTTCTCTAATACATCAGGAAGTTGTTAAAAATTTTGCTATAAAATTTACCTCAGACATTATTTATAATTATATCTAGAGTTATTTGATAGAAAGCCTATTTGGTGTTTTATTAACAATGAGTGATTTGTGATATTTCATATATTAATCTAACTTGGTATTAGATTTAATTTCTTTGTATTTGATGGATTATTTAAAGAGGTATTTTGAATGATATGTATATAGGGATAGCGTAGTAAGTTTCTTTGAATAAAAATTTCAATTATTTCAGTCATTTTGTATTTAGATATCTACATCTAAAATCAGGTTTATGATAGTCTTAATTTATGACACTTGACCCGATTAGGCCTCCTACGGCAGCGGCTCAAGCCTAGGTTCGATCCCTCGGTAGAGAGCCCTTGAGTGCGTTGCTTGCGCGATACGGAGACACAAATATACATCACTGCTACAACACTACACGATCACCCCCACACACGTGCACGTCTACACGCTTACACATGAAAGTGGAAGGGTTTACTTTTTTCCCTTATCGAACTGAAAAACTCTCAATTTTCCGATATAGGTCGCGTTTTTGCATGGAACAGGCAACAGCCAAGCCGAGGTGTGCCGTGCACCCTTGGGCTGGTTGCCATAATAAAATCGGCTGAGTGCCTTAAGCGCTCGCCTTAGTAGTCCGGTGAAGCTGTTAAGACGTTGCTGGGTCAATAGCGTAGACATATCGAAAAAAAAAAACTTGTGTATACAATTTTCAAGGATCTTACGTGGTGTAACGCAATTCCTGTCAATTGAAGGTATAATAATTCCTTTCGTTTGTAAGTATAATTAATTGAGGTTAATTGTAAGAATATTTAAATAGGTAGGTATTGTATAGTTTGTTTGGGCAGGACTTGCATGATTGATTACTTGATTGGCATAGTTGGTTTGAATTCCATACTGGACAATAATTTGTGTGGTACACAAATTATTGTTTTGAGTCTGGGTTTCCCCATATTTGTTGGTTGAATTTTGTGCAGCCTTTTTGAAATAGAGAAAGAAATTGTTTAAGGAATAAGGAGTTTAAAACAATTTTGGAAGTTTATTTGTATCAAGAAAATGTTGCCATTTGAAGACTGAATTTTTAAACATTCATAATTCTCTTTGAAAGGGTATATATGAGATGTAATGTAAGGTCGCTTGGTTCTTACTAAATATTACAATCGATTAGGCTGTTTTCTTTTCTTCTTGAGACATATGTCATGAGAGGGTGATTGTTAATGTCATTAACCTCAAATGCTATAGAACTACAAGTTTGGAAATTAAAGTGTTTATGGCTCAATAGTACCTCACTAGGATGCTTCATGGTGTAATTAACTCATGCTTTTGGGTAAGAAAATATGAAATGGAGAGTGGTGGTGAAATATTTGGTACGGATCATCAAATGGGCTTTCAGTTTCCAATCCTGCCATCAAGAACCGGTTGTTAGAGTATGACACATGTGCCCAACATAGCCCAGGGTTATCACACTTCTAGGTTGAAATGTGTTAGGTTCTGATAATCAGGCGGGGTTTTAGAGTATGCTTGATCGCCTGCTGCTTATGAACAGGTCATAAGCTCATCACAGTGACTCATTTGTTTTATTGCATTTCGGGATCAACCATTGTATTGCTGGGACTCTTGTAGGCCGCTCTAACACCGACATCTGCAAGTAGATTATAAATATGTCGATGGCTATTCTTGTCTTTGGATTGTACTATGGTTACCATTACAGTGTATACTTATTCTGCAGTCGCATTTTATTTGCAATTCTATACGTTATAATATTTAATTCTATACGCATTTTCTTCATTAATGACAATACATTTCCTATAAAGACTAATCACGTTAGAACTACTTAATGTATCGGCACAGGACTATGCCCACTTGATGCGGAATTTATCCTATACGGTTCTAGGTTAAAATCATAATCAAAAATACTTTATTCAGGCGTTTATGAACGTTTGAGACTACTACCGGTTCGGACAAACAACCCAGTCATCGAGAAGAACCGGCAAGAAACTCGATCGGATACATTTGGTTTTTACATATATGTCCAATACATCATACAATAGCTTATAGTGGATGCATAGAGAGAAGTCATTCCAGACATCACCATCGTTCACATATTAATCCACTCTAGAATAGGCTTTTAACAACAAAACCCTGTTGACATGGCGCTTAAACTTACGGACCGGCAAATCGGTAATATGCTTTGAGACTTTGTTGACCTAATACTATTACCTTTTCGGCTGAGAGGCTTAAGTGCTCGCCTTGCTAGACCGGTGTAGCTGTTAAAGGTCTTGCTAGGATATAACGTAGTCAGTTTAAAAAAACTATTACCTAAAAGAAAATTGCTGGTTTTAGTGAGTCTGAAACATGAAACGACCAGTTTGTCACAGTTTCTAGTATTATAATTATATTTTTTGATATTTAATCTGCTAGTGTTACCAAATAAATAAACTCAAATCGTTTGTTTAAGTAACTAATTACACGTTTAGCTTATCCTTAGCAATCGATATTTAACGTCAGATCTTATAGTTCATATCAGGGTGTAAGGGGTGTCGAGTAACATCTTAAGACTTGAGACACCCAAGCCAACCTCACCTGCACGTGGTACACCCTGCTGAATAACGACAGCCCGACTGGGTCGCAACCACCATGTATATGGCGTAAAAGCCCGTCATAGTGACTCGCTTCTGCGCGCCGCGTTTCGGGATCAGCCTGTGCATATCTAGTACCGGGTGACTTTCGTCATTATGGCCGGCATGACAGCGGCGACCGGCGATGGATAATCTGTCTCTCGGTGGTTGCCGATGTTTTTGGATTGTACTATGCTTAACATCAAACATTGAGCAGTCACTATGTCGTGCTTCAATAAAAAAAAAGTTAAAAGCAAACTTGTAAAAAATTGAATCCAATTCTTTCATCAAATTTTTCTCGCAATTCATCTTAATCAGTGATGGATGTCATGATTTTGAATGACATGTTAGAATAATTTTACAATATAGCTTGTACATTGAACAGAGATCGATAATTGCGAATTAGTATTGTATACATTTTTACATCGATTAACTTGCCATAGCGGTCGTCTCCATGTTATGATCGTGTGTCACGCTTAGAATTATAATAAGCTATTATTTACAACTCATTCTATATATCTGTAGGGTGACTTCACGAAACGCGTAATCTGTTTTGTTTGGACGCTTGTTGATTATTACATATTTAGCATAATAAAAAAAAACTTTGGAATTACTTTATATTGTCCGATTTCATCCAATGTAAAATCAGCAAGCAACGTCCGGCTCGGTCACTACATTGATGATCGTTTGGGAATACCATGTGATGTTAGGTTTTTTTGTTTTTTTACCTTTTTAAAGTTTCACTTCTATTATGTGCTTTTACGACACATCCTGTTTTTACCAGTTCTCTGTTTCGGCGTTTTGGATTTTATACAAGTTTTTATTACATGTAGGAAGGCAGTAGAGCCATGCTGAAGTTATTACTGGTTTGAGCATGAGTGAGTCGGCTCGCTTGAGGTAGTACCACTCTCTCACAGAAAACCGACGTGAAGTAACAATGCTTGGCACTGTTGCGCTTTGTTCGGTCAGCGAGACCGTCGGAGCCTATTTTCCCTCCCCTCCGCTCCCCTTCCCCTCTCCTCGTTGCCCCAAAACTCAGGCTGGCAATGCATTTGCGACTCCTCTGGTGTCACTAGTGTCTATAAACGGCGGTAATCACTTAACATCCGGTGACCCGCCTATTCGTTTGCTGACTGTTTGTACCTATAATATATAAATTATTATGTATATTTCTTTGTTTAAAAGACAATGTTAATTCTACGTCTAATTTTCTTTCATAACCACACTTTAAAATTATAATACATACTACAGTTACAATGTCTGACTAGACCTTAGTTCGTCCATAGAAGGCTACGACGAAGCCCGTTAAATTAACATTAAATCGTCTATCATATTCATATGGCGCGTTCACGCTGAATACTAATGGGTTCTGTATGCAGTTTGGCATAAAATTATGCTATTCTGGTACTAATTTTGCTGGACAGTTTAAAATAAAATAAAAAATTAATTTTACAATTGCGTCTAATATAAGTCACCCATCTCATTGGGTACGAACTTAACCCACGCAGTACACAACGGGATGTGCCACGTCACTGGGATCGAAATATCCTGATTTCCGATGCGTTTTTGTTTGAACGCGACGTTCTTTGAAACTATCTTCCTCGATAAAATAAGTTTCCTTGGAGTTTTTGGCGGGATCTTAATCTGTCATGTAGTGGATTTTATATTTTATTCATAATCTTGTGTTATTGGACTCTATATTTTGTAAATTTGGTGGTGTTTTACGTAATATAGTTAGTTTATTATTCATAAGTGAAGTGAATGGAAAATAATAACACGGAGCATGAAATTCTGAGATGCCACAAAAACTCCCTGGGAGGTTCTAGCAAGGGATCCACCATCTTGTTAGAATATGGTTTCACACGATGCTTAATATTGGAATGATCACACGAAGTTTGTGATATTATTGACTACGTTAGAATGGCAGTAATAATCAGAAAGATTATTTGCCAAAAATAAAGTTAAAAAAAAAAGTTTCCTTTTGCTTTTTGCCTTGTACTATACCGGAGACGTCGCCCCATGTTCTAGTTTCTACTTTTCTGTGTCGCTGTATGTGTCGACAGTTTTAACAACTCGTTTATAGCCCATATAATAACTTTTAACCATATATCTACCATTCTTTATTCCCTAGATTTCGAGTGTAGTTTTATTTGAATATTTCGAAGTATTGAATAATCTATATATATTAGAATAATGTACATCTAACGCGTCTGTACTTTTTAGGTTTCTGTAAAAAAAAAGTTGCCGGTGTTTTGGAATAAGTCATAAAATACTTTTCAATCAATTTTTGAATTGTTTTTTTGTATGTTTGTATAAACACGAATTACTGCTAAAATAATGCGTTCATTATAACATTTTGAAGCAAATCATAAAACCTGTCTTCAAGTAACAAAGTAACATTTAGTTTGCGTTTCATTAAAATTGGTTCGGTCTCATCATCATTATACCCTTATGTTTTTGTTTGAACACGATGTTCTTTTAAACTATCTTTCTCGATAAAATAAGTTTTCTTTCGCTGCCGTGGTACGAGGAGTGGTTCGGTCTATCACAAGATAATGTAATTTTAATGACGACCCGACTTGTATACGAGAGGATTTTTTTTTCCTCGAACTGAATACGCTATTGCCCTAGCAAGGTCTTAACAGCTTCACCGGACTACCGACGAGAGGAAAGTAGATAGTAATTACACTTGATACATTCAGATGATTTTATTAGTCACTGATTTGTACATCAGGTCCCACGTGGCCGAAGTCGCGGGTACAGTTAGTTTCATTTAACTATAGGTAATTTTAATGATTATCACTGATGTATTAACATTCCTGGATATATTTTAGTTTTTGGCATTGATATACAAAAACCCAAGACGCACACTTAACGTCTTATAATCGGCATAGAAAAATGAGTGCATAATTTTGGATTATGCTGTCATTTCATATAGTCTCGTGTCGCTTGCGTTCTTGTAAAAACAACTTGAAATCATTGGGATAAGGTTGAATTTTCAAAAACTTTATCGCATAACTATAACCACCTATGTATTTGGGGAGTTTTTGCGGCCGGTTTTAAGCGCTACGTTTATTCAAGACTATTTATTTTCATATGTCAATGGTTTTTAGTGTTTCTTTCTTATTTTTTGTATATCTGTAATACTTTTTCTTTTCTCATATGGAAGCGTTATTTTTCAGGACGACATATTTATTAACTCTTTTATAGTTCGTCACCAATTTAAGCAACCGTATACATAAAAAAAAATGGGTGAATTCATTAATATCATGGAATCTTAATCATGGAAATAATAAGATACATAATAATAAACGGTGCCAGTATGTTATCGTATTTCTGAGTCATGTCGGTGTGGATATTGATAAACTATCGGCAGATAAGTGGCTATTAACGATAGGTAATAATTTTGTACGTTACATCTAGGTAACACGGTTTACATCGACTGTTATAAGTGACAAGCTTAATTAACGTAATGTTCTATAGAGTTAATATCGCGCTTTTAGTTCTTTTCACTTTGGAACACCATGTAAAAAAGACTTTACATCATTTGGTACGTGCTGTAAACACTGAACGCGTAATGGATGGTTCTTAAATTAAAATTATAAATACTTTATTCAATTTATGCCCTGAGAAGGCGCTTATGTACGTCGTAGCTACTAGCGGTTCGGACAAACAACTCAGTCATGAGATGAAACGGCAAGAAACTCGATCTGGTTTATCTTTTCATGACACATATTTTTATAAACATACATAGTTACATTCGTTTTTGGTGGATATACAGAGGAGCGTAATTTCCAGGCGTCACAATCGTTCCCATTTAGTCCACTTTATAATGGCCCTTAGACATTAAAACCAGCTTGACATAGTGTTTGAAATCATTATCCGGCAAATCGGTAATGTGCTTTGGGACTTTGTTATAAAACCTTATAAAACTGCTATAGATCTTAGTGAGATATAGTGAGGCTGAGGGAGAATATTGGAATTAAGCTGTAGCATATCAGTCATGACCTGAGGCCGCCTTAAAAAGGCCTGCTGGCGATAAACGCGGAAACGTCCGCCGCCCTGGCAGTTTTTCTGCACAGGTCCGTGTGGTTGAGGCGCACTGTGTCGATGCGCCTTCCACGATAGTCGGGGGTAGCAAGTCTTCCTCTCCCCTGAGGGGTGTACCACTCTGACCCCTCAGACCGTAAGAGGCCCCTGAAAAGGGGGCCGACACTTGCCGGGGAGTAGCTCCTGCTCCTCTGCCAATATCTGTGAGAAGACACTATGGGGTTTAGTCTGTGCAAGTCTAAGATGGGTATCCGTAGGGATTTCCCCATGTAAAAAAAGCATGTCAGTTATCTTGTAGCGCGTGTATGAATAGTTACTACTTTTAAGTTGAAAGTCTAATGGTATTTTAATATCGGAATCTTTTATAGTTTCAGCATTATACTAAATTCAGCCAAATCACTTATTACGCCTTCGAGAGTTGTTTTTGAATATGTGCCTTGACCTAAATTTAAAATAGGTCAAAGTTCACTTATGCAAGCAAGTATACTAAAACCTCTTCTGTATACGGCTTCAAGGATGTCATCGATAAAATATATTAATAATGGTGCAAAAGGCGTTCCAGTTTGCTAACCACTCGTGTGTAACTGACCTCGTATTGAAGGCTGTACTCCAGTTTTACATTGGTTACAGATGACCATGGGTTACAGTTATCATATAACGTCAGGTGGTCTACGTATCGGATTGCTATTTATGATATCTATATTATTAAAACTAACTTTATAACTACTACACATGTGAGGTCCAAGTCATATCATATATTGGCTTCGTGTATTTGTTATTCAGAGTTTAGATTCAAAATCGAGTTGATGTCTACCTATTGTTGAGTGCCTCTTTTCCTTTATGTAATTTCCATCATCTTGCGTTTCTTTCTTCACAAGATATCCATTTATAAATTTTAATTTTAATCAGCACATTACAGATATAATCATAGTATAGGTAGTAATATTTCAGATGATAGTCGATGGTCTGTCTCATCTTGCTACTTGCTTCGCCAATTCTAAATACAGTTTTTTTTACTTTTATATTAATTTGCTTTAATTATTTGCTCAGATTAAGTTATATTGTCACAGTATTTGTTGTAGAGTTTTTTTTCTAAATGTTCTAAATGTTAATGTTATCGGCTGAGTGCCTTAAGCGCTCGCCTTAGTAGTCCGGTGAAGCTGTTAAGACCTTGCTGGGTCAATAGCGTAGACATTTCGAAAAAAAAAAAAAATTAATGTTCCGATTTGTTAATAAATTAAGGTAAGATGCCTGCGATGGAACAATTTGTTCTTTTTCATCTAAAAAAATCATATTCAAATGCTTCAGATGAATTCATATAATTTCCTTAATAATTATTATTTATGTATTTGTTTAAGCTTACCAATATTTCCATAATTTTATTTCTAATTAATTATTTTCTCCATTATTTTTTGGACTAGAGCGTAATTTCCTTCGTTAATATTTTGTTATAGATTATAGAACTTTGTTTTGTTATAGATTTGACTTATAGTGTCTTAAAATTTGAATTATTATCCATTATTTTTAGGACTTGTAATAAAAAAGCGTAGAATTCGCAATATTACCTAAAATTGACGATAATCTTCTGTTTTTTTTTTTTTTATTGAGTGTTGATCATGTGGTATTACTCTGCTAAGCGTTGCGGCAGGATGATACACCCGGTCGTATCGTGACCACAGCACATATAGTGAATAAATACCTCATCGTTACTCTCGTTTTCTGTGTCGCCTTTAGGATCTACATTATATTCAGCTAACTAGTAGGGGTGTCCGAATATCGTTCGAATCGAATTTAAATATTGATTCGAAATCGAATCTAACAATTCGAAAAAGAAAATAATTCGAATTTTCCAATTATTCGTTTTGAGTTTTGAATAATTCGAAATTTTTCAATTAATTTGTAAGTTCGAACTATTCGCACACCCTTACTAATTAGAACTTTCCGTAGCTGTAGGATTATAAGTCGCCATGAGATTGATTATTTACATCTCTCGTACATTAAGTACTATTAATTTGATTTAAGGAATTCGACTTAGAGATCTCTTATAAATTAGCGATATCTTTCTTCTAATCATGAAATATTGAAATACTAAGCAATAAACTGATAGACAAATATATCGGTTAATTTGCATAATCGGTAAATAAAGAACATTTAGTTACTTTATCATAATCAATGTTTCAATCGTTTTTTGGGATCTAATTCTGTCATATTTAAGCAGTTTTATTATTTAGATTCTGCTCACAATAAATATAGTTTCAGTATAGCCTTTGTGGTTTAATGTTATTGTATCAAAACACGTGGATGTATTATACATTTCATAATTAAATTTTATAAAGCCTAGTACACACACTAGCATGTCCAGACGAACGAGCAAGTTAGTAAAGTGAGCGCGAGCATTTAATAGTAATGCCATATTTCACTTTTCATTGTACGAATTAATTGATCTTCTGCAAAACAGTAGCATTTTTTAAATAATACTGATGTTAACCGCAGCTCAATTATGCTCTTATTAGTCGAACATAATTAACAACAGTCTTCGTTTTAAACTGTTTCAAATTAAATATTTGTTACCTAGCTGTGGTCGGCAACTCGTCAGTGAAAAGAGCGAAATATCTATACATATAATAAGAGCCTAAATATAATGTGTCTATACTTTTTCGATTTTCCAAAAATATATAATGATTTTGTTGTTTCTTCCATGTTTCTAACGGGACTAACTGGTTAATTGAATTGCAAAATTGGTGGTGAACGAATTATTGATCAGTCTAGTATACACTTTAAAGGGAAAACTAATGATACTTGACAACGTGATTGAATAGCTTAAAATTATAACAGGATAAAAATTCTCAGGAAACTTTATACTAGTTGCAAAACTAGTTACGGGAAAATTGGAATTAAATTACAATTAAAATTTTGCTAGAGTATTGTTTGAAGGTTAGAAAAATATTCTATTTATTTGACATGTGCTGACTTGTGTATAAATGTCTGTCAATAGAAAAAAAGGTTTCTCTATAGAATTTAGCCGCTTTGGTCGATGTTATTGCGCGGTATAAAAAGCAAACGTGTATTGAAATCAATGTAGCATCGGTCTTTATATAATGAATTATGCTTATCTATATAGCTTAAGCATATACAATAATCACGTGTGTGCTAGGCTTTATAATATCAACGCTACCTAAGTTGGAGACTTACTATTTAAACAAATTACGTAGATAATTTCTAAGTAGAAAGTTTTTCCTATTTTTTCTTCATTTTGGAAGCGTTCTTTTTTTTAATATTGTAATTAAACGTTTGCCCGTGTCTTCCTACTAACTGTGTTTGCGTTATAAAATAACTTTCGTATGCTAACTTTCTCTAAAAATTTAAACTAATAAATAAGTGAAAAGATATTAATAAAAAAAGACGTAATATAATTGTTTGTAACTTTAATATGAAATGAAATATTTAATTATTGTGATATTAACTTTTAATATTTGTTTTTTTTTTAACAACTATTTGTATTTTGTATTTCTCATTCGTGTTTATTGACTATTAAAGTGTTTGAAAAAACTCTAAACTATTAGTTTCATTGCTTTAGTGTTGACCCTTAATTTGTTCGGCTCTCTTCTTCTATTAATATTATTTATATCTTTAATTAATAATTGGTCATTTTAAAGCAATGAAACGAACGCGCGGGAAATACGTCTGTCGTGTAGTAAACTTTTACAATAAATGGCGTCGCAAAAATAGAAATGAAGCCCCATTTGTACGTAATCTCGTTTAACGTGACTCTTATCGATTTTGTTCAAGATATATTTATTTGCATAACGTTCGCGAATGTTCGTATTCTCATGGAAATTTGCATTTATTAATTAAATATGACGGAGGTGATGATAGACTGTCGTGTTAATGTTTGCTTTTGTAGATAAGATTGGTTTTTTGTTTTAACAACTTTCGTCGCGGTCACATTTGCCAGTGTCAGTTTGGTAGTAATAAATTTAATATTTTTATCCTGTTCGTATTGTTTGAATTGCTATTGTTTAAGTATATGTTCCCACAATGATGATCTTTTTTGGTGCTTAAACTTTATATTGTAGTATAATTAATTCTTACCAAATTAATTTTATGTACAAGAGTCATAAATAATTTTTATAACTCAATCACTACAAATAAAAAAATAAGTATTCTGCCATGTCCGTATGTCTGTTCGCGATAAACTCAAAAACTACTGAACGGATTTTCATGCGGTTTCTGCCAGCAGATACAGTGTTTCATGACGTGGTTTAGGTATATAATTTGTCAAGGTTTTTTTTTCATTATCTGGTCGAGACAAGTTTTTTTTTTCGATCTGACTACGCTATTGACCTAGCAAGGTCCTTAACAGCTTCACCAGACTACGACAAGACGTCTGCCGGGCCCGCTAGTACGTTACAAGTGTTATAAGATATCCCTATAGCCTTAAAATGTATAGTCAAATTTCCCACCATTTTTTAAATATTCTTCAACTCTCGTATACTGATGCGAGGTAAAGTTTCAAAAGCCATAGTCATAAAATGATATCAGCCGGTGTAAAGTGCTCATGATATGAATGTTTTTAAATAATTATAGATATATCTTTTTATTACATTTTGTCAATGATAAAAATTTTTAGAACACGAATTTTTAATATATAAACGGACAGCAAATGTTTTTGAACAGTACAGGAAAAAAAAAATTAACAGGGACGAGGTAAGACAAAACATACGTGTGCATTCGATGGGTAGCGATCAATATAGGCTCTAATCTAGGTTACCCCACCCTGGAGTTGTACCCGGGCTATTAAACAGAACACCAGTAAAATCGGAGTCAGGCTTTGTACTCTTACTATTTACGACATAGACTGTATCTGTCTCAATTAAACGAAATAATCTAATTGAATCTAAACTAATATACTTATAATAATATTCTATACTTCAATACTAAAACTGAAGAGTATGTTTCCTTGAGCACGCTAATCTCAGTAACTACTGGCCCGATTCTTTCTTTGTTAGATAACTCATTTATCAAGGAAGGCTACAGACTATATGTCATCACGCTAAGGACCAATAGGAGCGGGGCACCAATGAAGAATGTTTCAAAATCAGGCATAACGTCTTTAAAAATGTTTACTACGTAAACGAAAGTCGCGAGTTGGCGTTAGCTCAAAGTAACTATTCCACGCGGACGGACTCGCGGGCTGATGCTAGTTTTACGTAATTCGAGAGGGAATTTAACTTATGAAGTTCAACTAAGATAAACATTTTGGGGTGTTAGGGGTGTCGAGTAACATCTTAAGACTTGAGACATCCAAGCCAACCTCACCTGCACGTGGTGCACCCTGCTGATCAACGAACGAGGTAATGGCGATAGCGGAGTGGTAGGGTTTTACAGCCCGACTGGGTCGCAACCACCATGTATATGGCGAAAAAGCCCGTCATAGTGACTCGCTTTTGCGCGTCGCGTTTCGGGTTCAGCCTGTGCATATCCAGTACCGGGTGACTTTCGTCATTATGGCCGGCATGACAGCGGCGACCGACGATGGATGATCTGTCTCGCGGTGGTCGCCACTGTTCTTGGATTGTACTATGCTTACCATCAGGCATAGTGCAGTCACTTTGTCGTGCTTCAATAAAAAAAAAAACATTACTTTGACTACTTAACTCTAGAAGTTTGTATGTATCACTTAAATAATGTGGCAGATGCGTTTATCACGTCTTGTTTAGTAGGTATATTATATAAAGAAAAAAAGTAAAATATTTTTTACGAATGTGTGTTGCATAATACTTCTTTTGGTTCTTGTTATAGTCAAGCAGTTCTTGTTTTTTTTTTTTTTTTTTTTAAACTGCTTCGGCTTCGCACGGCTGTACTAACGTACAAAAGCGACCCAAAGACTGTGCGAAATACGTCTTTGTAATGAAATAACGTGATAAGTAATTGTCAATGTCAGTATGTTTGTTTGTAGATATTCCTACGTCCTGGATTCGTTTCACTCACTCGCTTTTTGGTATAGAAAAATAGGTGAATTGAACACGTATTCCCGTACAGTAAATAATCGGTATTAAGGAAAAAAACATTACATTTAGCGTAATTTCCTACCACAACGGGAAGTTTAACATAATCATTAAAAAAAAGTCGAGACAGAAGTGAAATCTCAAAACAATAAAATAAATGTTTTCTCTTTTGAATTTTCATATTGATTATAGGGTAAATGACAATGTTTAAATTTAAGAAATTGTATAATGAAATTATTAATATTAATGTGGTTTTCATATCTTCTGCCACTCAGAGGAATAATGATATATATTTTTATAAAGCCCCTATACCACTCGTCGTTAGTATGACGCAAGCCGCACACGTTCAATACGGCCGGTCATGCTGACGTAGCATATCATGATGCGAAATTATAAATTTATATTCTGTCAAAAATACCGCTCCACGTGCCTAAAGCAGTTCTTACTTAAAAAAACTAAATACTGCCCTTAATATTGACTTCCCTGAACGTGATATAATTTCTCTAGTACAACAGGTAAACTTAGGAGGTATGTATGTTTTTTTGTGTGTGTTTTTTTTTTAATCTTGACGTTATATTTTCAATCAATGCATCTACTGAAAAATGTAAATGACAAACTTGTAAGAAATTAAATTTCCTACAAAAAAGGTTTTCTAAGTCGAATCCTTAAGATTGATACTTTTTTGATTGAGATATTTGAGTATTTGACTTGTTCGTGGTATGAATTTTTTATCAATTCTCAAACTCAAATCAAAAATACTTAATTCAGTTTCAGCCCTATGGAGGCACTATATATATATATATATATAGGGTTTTGGGATCAAAACCCGTTGGACATGGCGCTTAAACTTACAATTCTGCAAATCAATAATATCCTTTGGGACTTTATTGTAAAACCTAACACTATTTCGAGCCACTAACTGAAAAAAAAGTACATACCACGATGAAGTTAACAACGAAAACATCTCCGGAATTGCCGTCAAAGCAATGGTTTACATAATTATCTGCGTATCCGCGTCAAACTTTTTGGCCACTTTGAATATAGCTTTAAGTTCAATGGTCTTATGAAACTATATAGCTCTTAATTTTTTTCTACAAGTTATCAGTAGCCCCCAAAATATGGTAAAAATTGTGACCAATCGGTTTATTCAATCGTAAGAAAATTGTTTTTCTGGTCTTTCTGGGGCCGGTTCACTATACATAGATCGGTCAAAAAGTGTGACGTGAATTATACTCCACTTTAGCCTTTGGTTTTGCATAAATTGACACGTCTGGTCTTTATACTCTTTAGTGAATGTAACGTCAAAGATGTAATACACTAACGCTGATAGATGAATGTGAGTCATGCGACGACATTGTATGAACTGTTGTGGTCCACACACGCGGCGGTGGCATTGTACTAAACGGTGAGCGACGTATTAAAAATAGGAAACAGAAGTTTCCCTTGTTAAAAATAACATCGGAACGTGATTCCCCTGACTTATATTTTTATAACGTCCGCATACGTCGATCCCTTTTATGTAGTTGGCAGTTCTGTTTCCGGTACGATTCGGTTTATAATGTATGGTACTCGATCGACGCTTTCCGTTACCAACTTAGTTTTGATTATATTGTAACAGAACAGAGTGACGATACTGGACTGTATATTTAGGACAGTTAAACCCAAAACGGTGGATACTGAAAGATCCATATTCAGTCGAATGCTAAAGTTCGTTGTAACGTACTTTTTATTTTTGGCAATCTTCTTCATTATTACTGCTATAACCCAGTAGGTAATCATATTACAAGATTCTCGTGATAATTTCAATTTTCTAACAAAATGGTGGCGCCTTTGCTCGCACTTTCCAGGGAGTATATGTGGCATCTCAGAAATCATGCTCCTTGGTATTAATGTCCCATCCAGTTGATCCAAGCGGAATGTTTAACTATATAATTTTTCAATTATTTTTTTTTTAGGGTGGGACAAAGCCCGCAGGTTCCGCTTGTTTTTTTTATAATATTTGATTTCGAACGTTCTGCCGTAGATAATATAATGATGTAAGATATATGCTTTTTTTTAAATATTTTTTTTTAATCATTTACAGCTTTGATCGAGAAGAACCACGGCAACGAGTGCTCCGAGGACGTGTCCTCGCATTTCTCTATGGTGCTGAAACAGCTCGTCGAGGAAAACATACCGGGTTTGCCGCCCGGTGGTGGCTTAGCTGCCAAGTAAGTGTGACATTCGATTTGTATACTAGTTCGATAAAAACAAACGCTTCCTGTAGAGTTATATACATTTATTAAGACTTATTTATAGGTATGTCGCCCTACTTATTATCTGCAAATCAGCATTTTTTCATGTCGTATAGGAGGCAAATGAACTGGCGGGTCACCTGATGTGAAGCGATCACCGCCGTCCATAGACACAGGCAACACCGGGGGAGTCGCAAATGCGTTGCCCTCCCGTGTTTTTGGGGGACGGGGATAGGAGAGAGAAAGGGTAGAGAAGAGGGGAGGGGAGAGGTTGGGGACTGGGCCTGCGGCGCTCTCACTTACCGAACGAAACAAGCACTTTTACTTCACGTGTATGTGTCTGGGTCGGATGGTACTACACCGTGCGAGCCGACCGACTCATACTATAACTAATAATAGCTTCAGCGTGGCTCTACCGCCTATAAAATATTTAAGTTTAAATTCAGCATATTTAAATTTAGTTATATTTATTTGGAGCTATTCAATTACGTAAGTACTAAAGTTGGGTTTGGGGGGGGGGGGGTGGGGTCTTTGATTTGCTTATTTTTGATGACATAGGGGATGGGCGTGATTCCTTCAGCAAAATTTATTTAATTAACCACAACAAATTAAAAATATTTATATACATGTTTACTTAAGCACGGGAGAGAGTAAGATAATTGCTTACTTTTGCTGACTTACAGTAAGTGGGGGTTGTTGGCCCCTTATAAATAAATGTAAAGCTGCGCTCCAGATATTGAGATGTGTTTCTGGCCTGCATCTTATTGATCCAGTACGGAGTATGTAAACGCATTATATGGGAACCTTTTGGCTGAAAATATAATAAATTAAGAAGAAATTTTTTTTTTATCTTTGACGAATGACATCGCCACGCACATTATACCGCGATGGTCGTACACGGCATATAAATCCTAAAGCGTTCATAAAGATATATAATTTAAAGCTGTGTAAAAGCGATGCAAAGTAAAAACGTTGCGGTGTAATATGCGTCGCGATGTTATCACGATTTTTTCCTATACCGAAAGTTCCGGCGCGCTCACAAAGAATTCAAAACTAAGTCTCGATATATTGAGCATCAAAAATGATATAAATGTTTTGTAATTTTCAGGCAATCGCTCTTGGATAAAATATACAGGGAGTTCTATCCGGACCATAAGGATAGCTCGGAGACTTTCGAAAATCAGTCCGAGTTAGCGGACTCTAACTAATAAGCGCGTTTACATAAACACACTGACGGAACTAATCATACACTACTCGACATACGGTTATTACCTCGATCCGTCACCGATTTCACAAAAGTCAGGGCTGTCAGATTATAATTTACCATAGACTATCGATGGAGCCGTCGCTGTGTTGCCAATTTTTATCGGATAGAAAGTTACTGATATTTTTCGAAGTTTCTAAATGTTAGATTGCAGGAAGCGCCTTGACTTTGTTAAAATCTAATTATGTCGCGTCAAAGTGCGTTTAATATATACATATAGGGTAGTGTACCATTTCGTCCCATTATGTAGCAGAATAACGAAATAGTAAAAATCGAATAGGTTCTCATCGACTTTGTAAAAATTTACGAAAAAAGAAATACAATAATTAAATTGTGGGACATAATTGTTCGAAAAGAACAGAAAATAGATGTGATTTTATTCGATTTTATTATTGTTTCACTGTCGCACTTTATTCTATTTCATTTTAAATTATGATCACGTTAAATATCTGCGTTATTTTTATGTACTGTTTTATCTATGGTCATAAAAATAAGATCCTTCTTTACTGTCCGGAAATACGTGTAACGTACGTGTAATAATCTATCGCTTGCAACGTGAATCACTGCAAAGCATAGACAATATATCATTTTTTGTTCTAAATTATCTGTAACTTTTTTATTTCTAACCAAAATTGTAACGCGTAGAATCCCACAGTGGTACGACTATTCAGTTTCCACTGACTTTGAATACATTTTAAAAAATAATGGCTTACAATAAGTACATATGATTAATTCGATCGTGTTTTTTTGGTAGTTTTAGATTCGTGTTAACATCGGCCATTCGTGAATGTCATAATTAGATATGTAACATAGATATTCGAGTAAAAGTAAAATCGTGTATCTTCATTACGGACCTTCTTTGTTTTGTGACGTTGTAATTCTATATAGTCTATGATTCAAGATGGCCAGTCACGTTTAGTTTAAATCTATAATAAATCTTTCATATTATTATTATTTCATGTTTTCCTTTTCGTAATCGAGAACCTAAAAAAATATATAAATTAATAAAAGATAATCGAGTTCTCATTTTTTTTTACTGTCTAGTTTTCATTTTGTACATATATGTTTATATATATTACAACTGCGTAGTCATTATCCAAAATATCAATATTATGTCGATGATAATTGTAGATTAAACTAATAATAATAAACTATTATTAATCGGGAAGTGGATACCTGGGACTTTTTTTATTCATAGTTAATATTTCATTTGTTTTTGAATAAATGCATGATTAATTTTTTTTTCTTCATGTTCTCATGAAATATATATTTACGTTCACTGATTTTTCCTACACCATATACATACAATAAACGTTTATTTGTATTTATTTATGTAACAGTAAATTGTGAGAAATACCCTATCATGAGTGTGGTTGAGAAAAGTCGATTCTTGTTTGCGCAATATACGAGATTTACTCATTGGCGTGCTTTTAAAATTGCTTCGTACTTAGGATATGAGTTTGGTTTTCGATTCGTTAAAGTTCGAGCTGTGGTAAGAGGTACCTATGGCCAGGTTCAATATTTACCTACTGCCTTGTATTTTGCTGTATTTAGATCAAAACACAACGCTTGATCTGGAATACTGTACAGAAGAAATTCTAAAAATCCTTTAGCAAATACCTTTATGGTCTACGTATCAAGATTAAAGATCTTAAATCTAGCAGTATGATTATTTTCGGATTTGTAAAGAATTCAGGTTATTCGATAAGACTTTATTTCAAATATATTTCATAATTTTCACATCTGGCAGCATTGATTTTTTCACTTGACGACTTGCTATGGCCATAGCTCATTTTTTCGAACAGTATAGTGTTACCACGTCGAAAACAATTTTTCAGTAATCTGAAGAAAAAGAAATTGTACCTGTTTATAAAGTTTAACATTTAATAATTCAGATACGAGTCAGATGCTTGGAAATATCATTATAATTAAGTGTCCTAAAATTGTTCTTTTTTTCTATAACAATAGAGTTGAGTTTTGTGTTTAGCATATCCTTCGTTTATTTAATAGTTATGGGATGAAATTATATCACTGAGAAGGTTTACTTATTAAATTGGGTTTTGTTCATTTTAATAAATTGTGGTCATGTAAATGATACGGTTGTAATCTCATAGGTTCTTGCTATTAAAACATTATCTCATCTGAAATGTTTTTTTAATGAATATACATTATGGTGAAGTTATGTCTTGTTTAAAGAAAATATCTGTTTGTTAAGCTTTCTTAGATGTCTTGCAATAAAAAAAAAAACATCTATCTGGGTGAACTGTGAGATTAAAATAATTCTCTATAAAAATTGCTTGCCCCATAATATTGAATCAAACAGGTTTGCTTATTAGTTACTATATTTCCAAATCACCTAACTCGAGTAATCCTTTACACAATTGTTTATAAAAATTATATGACTTCTGTCTGTATCCCTGAGGGCACTAATAATATTATATATATAACTTATATTAATTCATACCTTTATATTTATCGAAATATCTGATAAATAAGATGAGAAAATAGTAGGTTATTAACACAGATGTAGTTCAAACTAAAGTTTGAAATATCTAATATTTGTGCGGATATTTTTATAACACCTATATTAAATAGCTTTATTTCGTGAATATAATTGATTGTTGTTACATAAATTATGAAATGATACCGCACGATGATTGAACTACCTCTGTGTATACTGTTTGGGCGAACCATATCTAAATTAGTTGGTAATATTAATTGTACAATTTTATGGATAATTCGAAACTATTGCTCTATAATTGAACGGTACATATTAGTTTGGGTGGTTTTAAAATTTCTAATTTGGCTTTCAATTCAAAATTTATGTATGCATTAGTAAATTTGCGTTTTTTTTTTTAAATATATATTTGCTTATTTTACTTTAGATACATACGTTAATTTTTTGTAATTACTTCTTTTTTATCAGAATATACTTTCTCAAGATACTAACTTATTGTCGGTAAATAAAAAATACTTTTTCGTGCTGGCAACAATACAATTTGGTTTCAAACTTTGTTCACTCCGTTGTCTATGTAGAGTGCTATTTAAATAATATAAATGTGCATGCATACATAATTACGTGTGATGTATGTATTTTTTTTTAATTAGACCAAATATTAATGACAGTAATTTCGGTATGTATTTTTATTCATCCGTGATGAGTATGTAGGTTTACCTCTCGTTGATATTTTCTTTTTTAATTTTAGTTTAATTTTTTTTTTTTCGGTCAAAAGCCGATGTCATAAAGTGTGTCTCGTTATTATCTAGTAGGCGCTTGAACAATAAATACCTTGTACCTTTAATGTTGTTTATTTTTTAATTTTACCTTGGTTTATATTTTTAAAGTGATTTTTTTTCTGTGTTGCCTCAAATTGTTTCGTCTGTCAATCGCATGTCGCATTAGAATCGGCGCGCGGCTGTGAAGTAAAGTGTAAGGCGCTCGGCAGAGCAGCCAATGCCAATATGGCGACTCACATGGCTCATTTCAAAATAATTTAAATAAATATTCTACTCAGTTTTTAACATGCGTTTATCATCTGAATGATTGTATTTATTATGTATTCTGTACTTTAATACTCAGTTTGAAATTACAATTTATAGTTAGATATCTTGCCTACTATTGATTTCACATTTTTCAATTATCAAGTTAAAATTAAAAATGCAATTTTAATACTCGATAATATTTTCGAAAATTTTCAGTTAAATGCCTATGATCGGAAAAAAGTTTCACTTGCATCGTGGTCTCATACAACCACACAGTATTAAATTATATATATATATATTCATTCATCTGTATTGTCGTTAATTTTGCAGTAACCATTCCATCGTTTTTAATGGACACGTTAACATATTAACACCGAAAGGGTAATTGCTATGAAGATATTATTAAAATTTTATATCATCAATTTAATTTATCTTTCTTGGAGTCTATGATTACGTCGTCACTGAATAATGTGCATAAGTTTAATAAATTATTAAAATTAATATTTTATTTTTGAGTTAAAAAACGTTTCCAAGTGTTCTACTTAATGTTTGCTATTTTTTTTATAATCCTGAATTATACAAAAATGTTTATTTGGTTATTGAAATTAGTTTCCTCTCGTAACTTTTGGTGTTAATTCAATGTATGGACATGTGTGCATGGCGCGGCGATTCGCTGTGCAGCTTAGCGTCATGTTTTGTAGCTCCAAACTCAGTATCAAATTATGTGAAATGCTGGGACAGGAAAAAAACAACGTGTTATGGTTATTGGGTTATTCTAATATTAGTATGCATAAACAAAAATGGTCTATAGAGTAAAAAGCTTTTATGTGTACAGATTAGAAAAGAAAATCGCATTGTGCATGTAATAGATAATTTAAAAATAATATATATAGATAAAGAAAAATTTTAAATTTCAGAATTACGTACACATACATAAATTAATAGTAGCGTAGATTGTAAAGATTACTGGAAATAAATATTTCTAATGTGATTTGTGTTTTGAAAACTATGATAGTATGATTTTCTTACAGCTGTTTG